>JBBMOC010000662.1:0-23890 GCA_037975185.1 Centropyge bicolor
CCAGATCTTTGGGATGACTCTCTGGAACCCAGGTAACCTGAAGGATGGAGTGATGAGTCTGGGTTTAAACAGGGCACATGACGAGGAGCAGGTGAGGAGCGGGTCAGTGTGGTACACTTAAAAGAGAACAAAAAGGAATGTATGGTTACCCTTATGTGTACTGTAGGTCATTATTGACGTGTTACTATTATTTTAGGTTTAACCTTCTTTATTAACTAATTGAATTTAGTAAAATATTACACACTTTATCTTTAAAGTAATTATTAACAGATGTCATTGTGGAGTTAATTATTAATTTAGGAGGAAAGGGTAGGGCGGAACCAATGTGCCACAGGTGTTGTTGCACCCAGCTCCTTTTGAAGTTTGAAGGACCCCTCCCTCTTCCCCTCAGACGAAGATTGTGTATAGAGAAGACTATCACTCTGCTGACTGTGTTCGCTGTTTTAACAGGTCAGTATACAGTGAAGCTGATAAATAATTACCTCCTAAAATTGGGCATGATCAAACATGAACTCTACTGTATCTGTTCATAGGTTTAGATGTTTGAAATCGCGCTAAAAAGACGTTTTAGAGCAACGGCGGGAGTTTCAGAAAATGGCGTCTGCTGCTAGCGGCGCGAAACATGCCGTCAGTGTGCGTGTGTATGTGTTATGTGCCTCTGTACAGTTTATAGTAATTTTCGGCCCTGAACACCTGACTAAAACCTGATCGTTACTGAGTTATTTTAGTTGAAAGATGTTTAATACTGTTGATATTTGTGTGGCCTGTTAGCCAGTTGAGTAGCGTTCCCGGTGTGTGATATGTTTTCGGTTTGTGCACTGATTCATTTAAAAGCACTACTACTAGCTTAGTCTGCTAGTTTAGCAAGTATGCTAATTTATGTTTGTCATTTATCTTATGACATTTTAGGATCTTAGCTTGTACCGTTGTATAAATGTGAAGATAATGGCACTGTGTTGATAGTGTTAATGTAACCAACCTTAATGCTGAATAGATAGATAAGAAATGTTTAGTTTGGTGTAAGTGTAAACCAAAATAGGGACATTTGACAGAAAATGGACATTATTGCACTAGGGAAGTTTAGATATATGTTTTAAAAATTTGGAATATAGAGATGAAGATTGAGAATAGAGACGGTGGTCTGAGTCATCGCTCTGCTGACTGTATTTGCTGTTTTAACAGAGTTAAAGATGTTGGGACCAAATCATTTGTAACCGTGGCAACTCATTCATTGAGACCCCTAACATGAGGAGCAGGTGAGGATCTTTACACCCAGAGCCACACAACCAAAGACAAACAGACACAAACACAGAAAACATGAGGAAACAGAACAGGAGATCATGTCATGTTATCAGATTTTGACCTTTTTAGATCTTTGCTTTGTCAGTTTGCTCACTAATTTCAAAGTCCAGATGAAACCGCTTTTCCAGAGAATCTTACTTCTGTATCCATGAGCCACATGTAGGTTGGGGCAGATGGCCGGTCATGTGACCATTTACTGTGATGGGGTAAATGAGGTTGTTAGCACCAGAGAGACGAGCTGAACTTTGACCTGTCAGGCTGAGCGGAGAGCAGCTGGACTGCTCTGCAGAAATGAGGCTAATTTTGATGCCGTTCATGTGTTTTTCAGTCCACAGAATCTTCAGGCTGCTCATTGTTCTCTTCCTGCAGCAGCAGCTTGTGTTGATGGTTTGGGAATCATTTCAACACGTGAGTCATTGAAGTTCCAGCCAAGTTTAATTTTGTTTAATGTTAACAAAACTTAACATTTAGAACTAAAATCCAGCTGCAGCTTTAAAAAGCAAACAAACATCAGCTTTATGACGTCAGCCTGCGGCCTCAACGCTAGATGTTACTCAATCTCATCAGTAAAACACCTGAGCTTCCTCAGCTGCTGTGAACAAACTTTATTTAGCACAGCAAACTTTAACAGAACAAAACTTTAACACAAAAACTTTATTTAACACAACAAACCTTATTTAGCACAACAAACTTTAGCACAGCAAAACTTAAACATACGGAAACTTTTTTTTTAACATGGTTGGTTTTATCCTTCTGTTTTATAAGTTTCAATAGTATTAGTGCTTAGTTTAGTTTGCTGAATGCTGCATTGTGACTTGCTAGCTCATTAGCCAACATGCTAAGCAGACTTTCGAGGAGTTTTAGCCTTGATGCTAAATTTACGTGTTGAGTTTTAAATGCAGAGATACGATAATCTTAATTCATGTTAATGTTAAAATGAGTTTTGTTCAAACACATTTAGTGAACAGTGTTGATTATTTTCTGCTGCTCTAAGTTTAAACACCTCAGATGTGTTCAGGGACCTGATTCAACTGTAGGACAAAATACTTTTCTTAAAGTGTTGATTAATAATTCAGTTTGGGTTAAAATAATTTTCCCTGTTCTTAATGATGTTAAGATCGTGATGTTAAAAGACGTCAAAGTGGATTTTTGGATTTAACTAAAGAGGTTTACAGATTTAATGTTCTTTAAGTTTCTTTTCATCTGAACTGATTGACTGACAGATGTTAGTTTAAATCAGCATCATAAGTGTGAGAACAACAAACTGATGGCAGCTCGTCATCAGACAGCAACAGACATGCAAATGAAAAACTTAAGCAAATTGTTTTTTGGTTTTTAATTATAGTTAATGTGAAATGAGATTTGTAAATCAAGAACATGATGATCATCCAATCATAATTTAATTCAACTTCAATAATGATGGCTTTGATTGGTCGACTCCTGAGGATGAAGGTGCTGGATGTTGTAGTTCAGTCATGGTAAAGTTGGATTCAAGCAGCAAACACTGACCTGACCTGATTTAACAGAAGGTCTGTTTCCTTACACGCTACCCTCTGATTGGTTGGTCCATCCGTTCTCCTCCTCGCTTCAGCCAATCACTATCTAGATCTACTTCTGTGTAGGAAGGAGCTGGTCGATGTCTTGGCCTCCCTCCAGCTTCTTCTCCATGGTGATGAGCAGTTTGACCCCGTCCACCACCAGCTGCGTCAGACCCACCTCGCTCAGGCCGAAGGTCGCCGCGTTGCTCACGTGATACAGTGCCGGGGATTCTGGGAAATGAAATGGCAAGTTTGAAACTACAGCTGTTGTCTCCTGTTTAGCTCTGACTTTAATGAATTTACAGGTTCGATGTCAACATGTCAGATGTCAAACTCTGAACTGTTGACTGAGTAAAGTGTCATTAAAGTGTGACCCAATAAATCTGACATGGGACACATGACCGGAGATGGTGAGTCAGGACTGGATCATGGACCAGTACATTCATGTGAAATATGAATTGTTAAAAACAGTAACATAGACAGTAACATAGAAGTGCTGGAGTTCAAGTCCGTCTTCGAACTGACAACTGAACACACACTGACACACAAATCAGTTGCCTGTTTTGTCCAAGCAGATCCTCAGTCTCTTCAGGACGTCCTGCACACGTCTGTGTTTGGGGAGGTGTTGCAGTCTGAGGTGGACTCTGATCCTCAGACCTGTCCCCACGTCGGCCGGAGAGCTCGTCACCCAGCCCAGCTGCTGCTTCCAGATGAACGGGTGTCTGAGCTCTCTGTAGAACTTCTCCAGCTGGGGATACAGACAGAGGAACCATTGAAGACCTGAAGCACCTGAAGGTCAAAGGTCGTCAGGCATGCAATACTACAATCCACAGGTTTGTCAACAGTGATAATAACAGTATTAAACAGAGACACGTGCAGTCGGAGGCTTGTAAACACGTTTTTGGCCGACTCTGCTTCCTGAACCCAGACTGGGGTCTGAGTCCACAGGAGAGCAGCTTGATAACTGAAGGCTCTGGCTCCAAATCTACTTTTGGAGACTCTGGGAACCAATAGAAATCCTGCATTCTGGGAGCGTAGTGTCTCAACTAGCATTGACTGTTGTTTTGATAAAAATCCGAACGACCACTGACCTTTTGCAAGTTAATGCAGATGCATTTAAATGCCTCAGCGATGTTGGTGTCGTCTCGTGTGGACACAAGTCTGAGGTGGTCGTCCATGTTGACCCAGGCCACCAGGCTGCCATCTTTACTCACCCTGCAGGGAGGAATCATGGGACATCTTATCAAACAGATATGTGAAATATTTCACTTATATCCCCTCCTAGTTAGCACAGACTGACAGCAGCAGTTCACACATTGGGAAATGTGACATTTGTTATCTTGCTCAAGGATTTGAACGACTGGTCTCTCAGGTTGCGTTACTGCTCTGAATCTACGAAGCATCAGTTTGGGTTCACACTAACATCTGGAGCACCACCTGAGGCCTTCTCTACCCACACTGGGACCCAAAGACAGAGCTCATGGAAAGAAGGAGAGTTACAGACTGACCACACTGCCCTGGCGTCAGGCCAGTCCCGGGCCGTGCCGACACGGAGCTGAGAGGAAGAAGGAGGGTTCAGGTTCAGCTCCCTCTGCTGCTCCTGGCTCAGCTCCTCCAGTAAGAGGAGTCGACCTGGCAGCTCGTCCTCATCCAGCCGCTGCAAAGCTGAGTGCAAAGGCGGTTCAATGGTCAGCTGGCTAACAGCTTCATTGGAACTGTTCTTGTACAGTGATGTGGATACAAATTCAGGAAACATTATCACATTTTTAGAACAACTCCCAGATTTGGACAAAACTGTCAGTGAACTGTGACTATTGCATCAATGTTGCCGTTTCCTTATCTACAGAAATCAGAAGTCGGAGCCTCCCTGAACCTGAAGATTCTGAAACACAGACGTGCAGTACCTCTCCTGGCCAGTGTGAGGAGCTGTCTGCGCTCTCCTCGGCTGCAGTGTGTCGGGAAACTGAAGTCCTCAACACCTCGAACAACGCTCACCTCACAGCGTACAGCGTATGACGTGTCCAGGTCGTCACCCCCCTGCACGCGCACATACACACACACACACACACACACACACGTTTTAAAGGTAGCTTTCTACCATTTCCTTCCAGACCTCTGTGACTTCCTATCAAGTGTAAACTGGTTAAATACTTGGGTTGTATTGAAACTTTCTTGTGACTGTGAATAAAAGGTTGAATGAATGAATCCTGTCTCGGTGCACGGGACATCTGGACACACGTGATGTCATGTCGACAGTCTCCATTAGATAACAGACGTCTCACAGCTGCTGTCAAATGGAAAGCTGGCTTGTCCCTGAACCATTGAACTGTGATGAGCTGAACATGTGGTGTGAAACCATAGAGAGAGTTTTCTGGGGTTTATTAACAATAATTACTTGGTGATGAATCAACATGAGTAAACACTCAGCGGTCTGACCGGCTACCTTCAAGTTGTCATAGTTGAAGTCACTCTCTGGCGTCTGGCTGGTGACCTTGTGTTCATGATGCGCCTCAATGACTCGGTCGAAGAAGTCACAGAACAGGATGTAGGACTGGGCATCGCCGGCGACACACCCCACAGATACAGGACCTGACCAGTCGCCTTCATACACCAACATTACAGATTGAAGGACAGATTAACTGACGATTCTCCCAAATCTTTGTATTCGTTCTTTGTATTTCCCGTTCATTTCAATATAGTTATTATTTTCTTCTATAGGACACCAGTTAAAACACATAATTCATGTATAATTAATAATATTCAACAAGCACCAACGTCATACAACTCAAAATATCCAGTATAAAATTTGAATATATGTGTCTCCTGTTGTCCAACCAATCACTGATTGTTCCGTGAATATCTACGACTTCCATTTATCAATTTTTTCCTTAATTTAATCTTACTGTGATCCTCTGACAACCAGCCAGACGTCACATCACGCTGATATCATGCTGACATCACCTGGTTCCTCGAGGCCCGGGCGGATGACGTCATCAAATATGACTCCACTGTGGGTGCAGCGGTCAAACTGTCGGCGGTACATGGCCGGCGTGAGGATCCGTCCCATCCAGGTCGGGTTCCTGCCCAGGTCAGGAAACTCCTCGTCAGGAGAACCTCTCCTCAGGTGGAACAGGGACATCGGATCAGGAGGAACCAAACTCTGAATGCACAGGAAGTTGTCACAGAGAAGACAAGAAGAGCCTATAGTCAGAATCAGGCTACCAGGTTTGGAGATATTTTGTTGTCTGTGTTTGAAAAATGTCTGACTTTGACGACTCCTCCTGGTAGTATCAAATAAGACACTGTGGAAGAAGATAAGTAAGCATGTCTTGGCACGATGATGAAAGTAGGTTTGGAGGATTAAGACCCAAAGTTGCTTTTTGACTTTAGAAGCAGCTGGTAAAATCCTCTCACCACACAGTATAGTTGTATCTATTCTACAGCTTTCAATGATCACATGCTCTTCCTCAGCAGACAGTCTTCTCAGAATGATCTTTCAATGACAGACAGACAGACAGAGTACTTTATTAATCCCTTTGGGAGGGTCCCTCCGGGAAATTGGCATCTCCATCGCATTCTCATATATTGCACTGTTAAATATAGAATACAAAGTATAAAATAGAATAGAAAATAAAAATATATCAAATCTGAAAAAGGACACAATAAATTAGGCAGTAGAGGTAGCAGGAATTTGAATCAAAATAGGCACTTGTAGGAGATCAACAGAAAATATGCATACGTGTATGTGTGCTGAGTGTAGCAGCAGTGGGTATGGAATGCTGATGGTAATGATAGAGTGCATATGGCAGTATACTATGATAAAATAATATATATAATATAGCATGTAATAGTAGTATGATATAGCATATACAATGTATAACATCCAAGAGTATAACATACATGTACATGTATAATATAATAATATAGTAGTGTAATGTGATGTAGACTACACTCCACTACATATGATAGTAATAGCAGTAATATACTACTAGTTAGTTATCATAATATAATACTAATATAATAATATAGTATGTTGTATAATAATAATACTACTATATTAGTATACTACACTGTGCTATATGACATCAACAACAGCAGTGTCAGAAATAATAGCAGTAGTAGTCATAATGATAATAATAATAATAGTAACAGTAATAGTAATAGTGAAAACAGCAGTGACAGGTTTACATTTACCTTCTATAAATATATATATTGCACGGTGTAGTATTGCTAGACATTTAAACAGTCCAGTTATATTGCACATGAGTGAAGTCCAGTTTATTGCACACAGTCTATAGTCCCTCTGTTCTTCTGTTCGTCCTCCTCCCCCCCAGTGAGGAGTTGAACAGTTTGATGGCACGGGGGACAAAAGAGTTCCTCAGTCTGTTGGTCCTGCACCTGGGGAGGAGCAGCCTCTCGCTGAACAGGCTCCTCTGGCTGCTGGTTACAGTGTGCAGAGGGTGGCTGGCATTGTCCAGGATGACCAGCAGTTTGTTAACAGTCCTCTTCTCTGCCACTGTTGCCAGAGGGTCCAGCTTCATCCCCACTACTGAGCTGGCCCGCCTGATCAGCTTCTCCAGCCTGGAGAGGTCTGCCTTTGTTGTGCTCCCTCCCCAGCACACCACAGCGTAAGAAAGAACGCTGGCCACCACAGACTGATAAAACATCCACAGGAGCTTCCTGCAGATGTTAAAGGCCCTCAGCCTCCTCAGGAAGTACATCCTACTCTGAACCTTCTTATACAGCTTCCTCGTGTTGCTTGACCAGTCCAGCTTGTTGTCCAGCCACAACCCAAGGTATTTGTACTCCTGCACCACCTCCACCTCCTCTGCTCCTAGCAGAACTGGTCTGGGGCTGGGTCTGTCCCTCCCAAAGTCGATGACCAGCTCCTTTGTCTTGGAGGTGTTGAGCTGCAGGTTATTGTTGTGGCACCAGACAACAAAGTCCCTTACCAGGCTCCGGTACTCCTCCTCATCATCCTCCCTGATACAGCCCATGATGGCTGTGTCATCCGCGAACTTCTGAATGTGACACAGCTCCGAGTTGTAACAGAAGTCCGCGGTGTACAGGGTGAAGAGGATAGGGGACAGCACAGTCCCCTGTGGAGCGCCGATGCTGCTGACCACAGTGTCAGACGTGATGTCCTTCAGCCTGACGTACTGTGGTCTGTCAGTGAGGTAGCTGGAAATCCAAGCAACCAGGCAGGGGTCCACTCGCATGCTGTGGAGCTTTTCCTGTAGTGCAAGGGACATGATGGTATTGAAGGCACTAGAAAAGTCCAGGAACAGGATCCTGACAGTGCCTCTCCCCTTGTCCAGATGCGAGTGGGCTCGGTGTAGCAGGTAGAGGATGGCATCCTCCACACCGACCTCTGCCCGGTAGGCAAACTGTAGATGGTCCTCAGCGTGCTGCACCTGAGGCCTGAGGAGGTTGAGGAAGAGCCGCTCCAGAGTCTTCATTAGGTGTGATGTGAGTGCCACCGGTCGGAAGTCGTTCAGTTCGCTGGGCCGGTTCTTTTTGGGAACCGGAACGATGCATGATGTCTTCCAGAGAAATCTCAATCTCAACGTAGGTGAGAAGTCCTCAGTGGATCGACAATCCCCTGACAGCCGGGCAAACTCCGTCTGCTGAGGAAGATCATGTGATATGATTGAAAGCTCCAGGACAGCCACTAACTGGAGGCGAAGTGAAGCTGTTTTGCTAACAGGTACTAAGAAGATTTTTTCATATTGAGCTCCTGTAGCTCAGATGACCAACTCACACAGTTTCATACTGAATCATAACGATTACCTCTAAAATTGGCCGGTACCTCGTCTCCATGGGAAAAGCAACTGGAGCTGCGATGAGAGGAAAATGTTGTAATGTTACACATCACAGATGAAAATGTCATTTTTAAAATCTAGAAATTTAGATGTAACGCAGTTAAACATGTTTTAAATTGGTTATTGCTGTCCTGTTTAAAGTGTTCTATAAAGGAATTTGTTAACCTACACATCACACACACATGTACTGATTCATCACTGAAGATCCATTTTCATGTTTGTTTCTTGTCAGATTATTAATCATAAAATTACAAACTCTATTAAATTCAAAACTATGTTTTAAATTTAAAAAATCCATCTAAAATCCGAAAGTCAACATTTAAAGAATTTGATATTCATCTTGTATTAAGCCTTGAAAGCAGAGACATGAAGGACTTGAAAGCACAGGATACAAGAACAGTTTTAATGTGGGTGTTATAACACAGAGAATCAGTCGTGGACAAGTTATCAGTTTATCTGTTTAAAACAAAGATCAGTCACATGTGACAGTAACGGCAGGTTAGTTCCGATTGAGTGAAAAACACAGAGGCATGCGGTGAAAACACTCACGTTTGACCTTCCACATGTCGGAGTGATGGCTGACGGCATTCAGCACAACAAAAGGTCTAAGAATAGTCGTGTTGGTCCTGAGCAGCTCATCCCGCAGGAGTCCGGTTACAGTCCAAACAACAGAGGCCTTTATAGAACTGCACTCAGTCCAGCTCTGCTGCGGCGGAGGTTTGTGCTCTCGTCCATCAGTAGGAGTAGGAGACCCCTGCCCTGTTAGTCAGGCCTCTGATCTAGTTCTATGTGGAACACTATGTCTGATTAGTGTCAAACACGACCTCCAGTCTCCTGTGGGTTTCAAACCTTTGAGTATTTTTGTGGAAAGCAAACTTAAAAATCTTTACAAACAGGATCCTTACTGGGCAAATCAATGTTAGAAAAAATTCTATGCTGCCTAAATTTCTGTAGATGTCACTTTTGATCCAAGTTTATTTGGCATGAAGTGACTCCAAGAGTCAAGACTTAGACTTAGACTTACTTTGTTGTCATTACACAATATACACAGCAGTGCAAGTTGGGTAACGAAATTCCATTGCAATGGCTTCCAAAAGAGAGTCAGCAACAAAAGTGTCCGTCCGTGGAGTATAAAAATATGTAAAAAGAGATATTAAATATATACTATAATATAAATACAGGTGTTATGAGCTATGTGTAGACATATGTAATGAATGGAATGTGATGATTCTGAACAGTCGCGATTTTTTGCACAGATATATAGAGATAACGGCCTTCCTCCTTCATGTTATTCTGTGATGATGTGCCATTTGGGGAAAATTTGCCTTCTTAGTTTCAGTTGAGCCATGTTCAGTCAAATTTAGTCGGCATTAAGTTTTAATCTGAGCTGAAGTTTTAGATTTGACCTGATCTGAAGTTTTAGTTTAGATCTGATCTGACTTCCCTACTGAGAGACGAGGAAGTCTACAAATCTACACTCTCATTTATCAGACGAGTTTGTTCAAAGTGACGTCCATCTGAGAGTAAATACAACACAAGCGAGGATCTAGGCAGGAGGAAACCTGGATAAGAGCCAATAAAACCAAACATCAAATTAGATAAAGCCTGTGCCTGCAGGCAGCGAGGAGGGAATACATTACAACACACAATAAGACAAAAATGCCATTTATTTTCAATTCTTTTTTTGTTTGTTTTATTGTAGTTTGTCAGGTGCCAAGGTTCAGTGAAGAAGTGTCAGAAGTGGTCTGACAGCCTCAGCTGTTTATTCACACAGCAGTGAATCACAGAAGATTAAAGATTCAAGGTTCAAGTCACTTTATTGTCGATTTCTCAGCATGTTACAAAGATAAAGAGACGATAAAATGCCGTTTCTCTTCGTCCCACAGTGTCAATAGTAAAAAGATAAAGAAAAAGGTTAAAAAATCAAATAAAATGAAATAAAATAGAAAATAATCAATAAAAAAAAATAAAAAAAAACAATTATCCACAGGATAGAAACATTGCAAGAAAAACGTTAAGTCAAAACCTTATCATTCCAATAAACACACCACAATGATCGATGGACTGATCCTTCTGATCTTATTTATTATTTTATTATTATTATTATATAACAGTGCAATTGGCAGCAAGGTGATAATGTGCAGTAAATGTAGTTGTCTGCAGTGCAAAAATATAATAGTGCAATTTCAGTTCCAGTTAGCAGCTCAAGTGAAGCTCAGGTCCAGTACTACTGTGTACTGACCACTGTTGGGTAGAGAGAGAAATAAGACAGGTTTCGTACAAACTTTTTCTGCCATGTCATTGATCTAATGTTCAGTCAGCTTGAAAGAGCATTTTCTAGAAGAAACTGAGACATAATGGAAAAACATCCAGGCTCTAAATCCCAACAAGGATGCATTCCTGAAAGAGACGGCTCTGTTTCTATTTGCTCGACTGTGTGATTCAAATATTGACCTGGGTCATGAACTACATCAGTTCAGAAGGATCTTAGACAGGAAATACAGACTGGGATGCAGGGACCCTCCAGTACAGTAGAGCTGAAACAGTTCATTGAGCCATATAAAGAAGTGTTTTTGAGCTCTACAGACTCTGAAATAGCAGTTGCGATCCCAGTGAGTTCTGCTTCTTGTGAACTGGCCGTTAAAGCTTGTGAAATCAAACCTCAGATCCACCACGAACAACGAGAGATGAAGCAGTCTGGGTGGACTGAGCATTGAGTCTAGGAGGTCAAAGGGAATGAGTCTTCACTCATTTGTTGATTGGTTTGCCAGAAATCACAAAAACTGCTGAATATAGTTGCTGTAATAGTCGGACAGCCAATGTTTTTATATAAGTTTGGACTGAGAAACTGAACCAAGGCTGCACCTAACAGTTATTTTCATTATCAGTTCATCTGCTGATTATTTTCTCCCATTAATCTGGTCTGTAAAATGTTATGTAATATAATGTAATCATATTTTTTTTAATATTTGCGTTTCAAATGCAATATTTTTAACCATTTGCTTTGGTTACAATGGTTAATCACTAGTTTTATGAAAATAAAAATAAATCAAATTAAAGATTTCCAATCTTTGTCTTTTCGCCCCAGGTTGAATGGGCCCCTCGGACAAAACCTGTGGGCCCTGCCACGCCCCCTCAGTCAAATTGGTCTAGAACCGTCACTGCCTCTCGGGAACCTCGGGCCTCTCATGCGGCAGCACCACTGTCCAGACACGGACGTAAACAAAGTTAAAAGCAGTGATGGGAATAACTGCGTTACTTTTTTCAATAACAGGTAATCTAACTAATTACTATTTCAATCGTTACAACATTATTACCATTTAAATGGGGTGCGTTACAAAGTAAAGCTACTCATTGAAACTCATGTCATCGACTTGGCTCTCAGCCACAGGAGCTGCACAGCTGTTTAGTTTTTTCTTTGGTGAGGGAGGGACGAGACAAACGCATACGTGGTGATGATTGGTTAAGGTCGAGTAAGCTTTTATGGTCAGCCAATAAGAGGCAGCATTTACACACACAAGCCGCACACGCACACAGCAGCTCCACACACCCAAACTAGCAGAGGTCAGCTGCAGCAGTGGCAAGTCTGGAGGGAAAGTTGGCGTTTTCAAAGTGGAAGTACAGACACTACTTTATTCTCCTTTAGGTAAAAGGCAAGAACGTATATGTGACCTGCGCATTATGTCCCAGAGCAAAGTGTTTGTCCACATCCGTAATTAGCAACTCTAATGACGCATCTCTCAAAGGGTCAAAAGTACTGCATATTGTCAAACTGTTTACTTTTATTGTTAAGAAAATACTTGAACAGTACAGTATGTCTGATGTTTGACATATTCGAAATTTTAAAAAAAAGAAAAAGTAATGCAATGGTTACTTTCCCTGGTAACTAGTTACTTTTATAGTGGAGTAATTCAGTTACTAACTCAGTTATTTTTGGGGAGAAGTAACTATAACTGATTACTTTTTAAAAGTAATGTGTCCAGCACTGGTAAAAAGTGAAAGAAAAGTGCCAACTCAAACACTGTCGCCATGGTGGACATGCATTCAGGAACACAAGCCTGTAAAAAATAATTAAAAGTATAAAAAAAGACAGAATAAGAGAGAAACAAGCTCTGGGTTGAGTGAGAGCTGCTGTAACAGCAGGCTGCCACTAGAGCGGCGCCATCTTACAATGTCTTTAAAGGTACGAGGAAGCGACAGCCGTGCCTCAGATGAACACAGACACCAGCAGCGTCTGCAGACGACGGTGGAACGTCTCTTTGACCTCATCCAGACTTTAACGTAAGAAACCTGACAGGTAACATTCACACCTTTGATGAAGAAACTCATTCGTTCCGTGTTTTGGTGTCAAACATGTAGATGAGTATTTGCTGTTTGTATATCTGAATATTCATGAATTGAATCACTAATTATTCTGTGATAATGCCATTTGGGGAATGCTGTTGTAGTTTATTTTCAGTTGAGCCATGTTTAGTCACATTTAATCGGCACTAAGTTTTAATCTGATCTGAAATTTTAGTTTTGGTCTGATCTGACTTCCCTGCTGAGAAAAGAGGGAGTCTACAATTCTACACTCTCATTTATCAGACGCTTTTGTTCAAAGCAACGTCCATCTGAGAGTAAATACAGCACAAGCGAGGATCTAGTCAGGAGAGAACAAGCTGGATAAGAGCCATCAAACAAAGCTGAGTTAGATAGGGCCTGTGCCTGCAGGAAGGAGGTAATACATTACAACACACAATAAGACAACAATGCAATTTATTTTCAATTCTTTTTTTGTTTGTTTTATTGTAGTTTGTCAGGTGCCAAGGTTCAGTGAAGAAGTGTCAGAAGTGGTCTGACAGCCTCAGCTGTTTATTCACACAGCAGTGAATCACAGAAGATTAAAGATTCAAGGTTCAAGTCACTTTATTGTCGATTTCTCAGCATGTTACAAAGATAAAGAGACGATAAAATGCCGTTTCTCTTCGTCCCACAGTGTCAATAGTAAAAAGATAAAGAAAAAGGTTAAAAAATCAAATAAAATGAAATAAAATAGAAAATAAAAAATAAAAAATAAGCATATTATCCACAGGATAGAAACATTGCAAGAAAGTCGGTAAGTCAAAACCTTATCATTCCAATAAACACACCACAATGATCGATGGACTGATCCTTCTGATCTTATTTATTATTTTATTATTATTATTATATAACAGTGCAACTGGCCACCAACCGCCAGGAAATGCAATGCTTACCATGTGCTATCAAGGTTTCAAAGATCCTTGTGCTTATTGATGGCTAGGCAGGAAGGAAGGATCGGAACATCTAGCATTGAACTGGATACCAGCAACAAGACCTCAGATATACTGAGGCTTGAAGCGGCGGACCTCCAAATAATGGCAAATAAAACCACAGACATTACTGGAAGACAGGTTTTACTCATACATTCAGGGAACAATAAAACAGAGCGAACATTCTAGAACGTTCACTTTTCTCATGTACAATCTGGCTGAATCAAGATAGCTCTCCAGAGAAGGCTGGTTTAATACAGAGCTAACGACTCAAGGGGGGGGGGGGGGGGAGAGTCAGCAATGACATTGGTGTGGCCTGGCACGTGGCTGGCTGTAAGTGTAAGTTTTCTTAACTGAGAGCCATGTGATGGCATCTCCTGAATGGCATTATTTTTGGAGGGCAGAGCAACCTTTATGAATTATCCATACAACTTATTCATTGTCGCACTGAACAGCAACATGTTTGCGACTCCGGGAATCCCCCACACGTGGCATGCTATGGCTATGAGATAAATCTCATACAGCGCAGAGGAGGAGTCCTGATTTGCAAATGAAGGAGGCCAATTGCAGTGCTGTAAAAAGTAGTTGAAAGCGCCACTTGAGTAAAAGTAAAGATACTTTGCTTGAATTCTACTTAGGTAAAAGTGAAAGTCACCCATAAAATAATTACTTCAGTAAAAGTCTTAAAGTTGCACATATGCAATGTACTTAAGTATCAAAAGTAAAAGTACAAAGACACAAAATTAAGTTTAATTCTCCCTGCCAGTCAACTTGCAGACGGCAGGGAACGATTTATGAAGGTCCATGTGATCAGTGCTAAACAGGCCCAGACCTCCGCCACGCAGCTCATTTCCACCCATATGATTTACAAACGGGAATACACAACTGTAAATAAAGGCTATGTAATGCACTCGGTAGCCCCCATACACTATGGTGGTAAGCTAGCAAGGCTACTCTTAGCTGCCCAGTTGAGGTAAAGAGTAAAATGTTGGCACACTGTGTAATCGACAATTTCGTATCCAAACATTATTTCGGTGTTTTTGGCAAATACAAGCCGCACGATGAATCTTTCATCCCGACAAAAGCAAACTTTTTTTTTTTTATTAACATATGGCCATGGGTGTTGGTCTTCTTTTGAAGCACAACTAGCAGGTGTTAGTGTTGTGGTATTTCCGCTATCGCCAGCAAACGAGGCGGCTTCCATCATGTTGAATATTCGCAGTCTGGTGATTTGCCTCAACGTGCTTTGAGAGTGACAGGTGTTCGCGAGAGAATACACACAGTCCGGATAATCCAAACATGATGAGACAAATTTTACACGTTTTATTTTGTAACGAGTAACGACGGTGTCCAGTATAATGTAGCGGAGTAAAAGTATCATTTTTTTTCTTCTTAATGTAGCGAAGTAAAAGTGAAAGTTGCAATAAATATAAAAACTCAAGTAAAGCATAAATACTCCCAAAAACTATTTAAGTACTGTAACAAAGTATTTTTACTTCGTTCCTATATATCACTGGCCAGCAAACCACTGCCCTTGAAAATACCCGTTGAAGCCTACTGAGGACACAGCATCAGTGAAGAACTAAGGAATCAGAGGAATGAACCAGATCATCATAAAAAAAAACATTAACGCTATTCCACTGAGAGAGTAGGCTATACCAGAACTTGAAGTCGGAGCCTGCATTGACTGGAATGACATCATGCAGAACGGGCATGGAAGAAGCCATGGACAGCAGTCTAGAAATGAAGGAGCACCCTCGAGGTATAACACGCATTCCGAAATTAAGGTGGCCTAGGAGAGACAACATTTGCTGTTTTGTTACTTCTTTAGAGTCTGCGAATGACTGAGAAATTTTGCATATGTGTTTTAATTTCTCTCTGGGGAGAGAGGCTTTCATCTCGATGGAGTCAAAAGTAATGCCCAGGAACATCGAGAGGGGCACGCCTAAGTGGTTGAACAGGATTTTCATTTTGGTCAGAGAGGGGAACGAGAAGCTGAGAGATCGAAAATTAATCTTTTCTTCCCAGAGTAATTTCTGGTTGCTATGCCAAGAGGACTGGTGCAAAATATAAGAAACGGTGAGTGGTCAAAGGGGCCTATTAAAAACCCTTTATCCAGTTCCCTATTTAAGACCTGAGACACTGACTCAGGATCATCGAGGGAGGATTGTAAGTTTTTACATTGAAAAAAAGAGGATAAGGATGACACGACGCCAACGGGAAAGTCCTGAGAGAGACCAGTCAGTAAATGATCAACAAACGCGGAATCAGGATGAGAACACAAATGGGATGCAAGAGCCTGGCCATTTTTTGGAGAAGAGGGAGGGATTATCAGAAAGTCTTTGAATTGAATTGCAGCGGATCTGGAAGTAGCAGTAACTCCGAGGGCACACAGTGGGCTCACACTTCGGGTGAGCCTCCTTGCACTGGCTGAAGATGTGGAGAACCATGCAATTGGGGTCAGAGCACACATTTTCATTAAATTTATTGCAAATTAGGCGATTGCTAAAAAAGACCACCTTGCGGCCACCAGAGTCTCTTTTCTCTTGTGCTGGAGAAGGGCATTGAGGATTTTGAAGATAAGGCTGGGCTGCCCTCTCGTGCTGGGGAAGGAAGGATAATTGGGGGCAGAGGGAGGCTGAGTGACCGAAATTACAGCGGACATAGCATGATTTAGCTTGGGAGCCTCCAGCTATCATAATCAGAAGGTTTGTGTCGAGCGCTGCTGGAGAAACTTTTATGATACTGTTAGAAAATGTTGCCCCCATATCTGAGATATAGATCACTTATCAGAGCCAAATATGAGTCCAGTTCTTGTCTTTGTTTGGCGAAGATGGAGCAAATAATGTCTCTGTTGATGCTGTATGCAACTACGAATTTGCCAAGTCGCGAGACAGTCTGGGGTCAGCGGAATTAATAGCCGCGGTTGGATTGTCACTGGCAGACACATTGTTCTGGCATTTTGGAGATGGCAGAATGATGCTAATGACTTTGATGTCTTTGCCTTAAAGTATTTTATATATATGAATATATATACAGTACAGGCCAAAGGTTTGGACACACCTTCTCATTCAATGCGTTTTTCTCCTCCATGCTTCACAGTGGGAACCAGGCATGTGGAATCCATCCGTTCACCTTTTTTGCGTCCCACAAAGACACGGCGGTTGGAACCAAAGATCTCAAATTTGGACTCATCAGACAAAAGCACAGATTTCCACCGGTCTAATGTCCATTCCTTGTGTTTCTTGGCCCAAACAAATCTCTTCTGCTTGTTGCCTCTCCTTTCCAGCAGCAGTGGTTTCCTAGCAGCTATTTGGCCATGAAGGCCTGATTCGCACAGTCTCCTCTTAACAGTTCTAGAGATGGGTCTGCTGCTAGAACTCTGTGTGGCATTCATCTGGTCTCTGACCTGAGCTGCTGTTTACTAGCGATTTCTGAGGCTGGTGACTTGGATGAACTTATCCTCAGAAGCAGAGGTGACTCTTGGTTTCCTTTCCTGGGTTGATCCTCATGTGTGCCAGTTTTGTTGTAGCGCTTGATGGTTTTTGCGACTTCACTTGGGGACACATTTAGTAAATTTAGTAAGTTTTTGCAATTTTCTGGACTGACTCACCTTCATTTCTTAAAGTAATGATGGCCACTCATTGTTCTTTAGTTAGCTGATTTGTTCTTGCCATAATATGAGTTTTCACAGTTGTCCAATAGGGCTGTCGGCTGTGTATAAGCCTGACTTCTGCACAATACAACTGATGATCCCAACCCCATTGATAAAGCAAGAAATTCCACTAATTAACACTGATAAAGCACACCTGTGAAGTTAAAACCATTTCTGGTGACTACCTCTTGAAGCTCATCGAGAGAATGCCAGGAGTGTGCAAAGCAGTAATCAGAGCAGAGGGTGGCTATTTTGAAGAAACTAGAATATAAAACATGTTTTCAGTTATTTCACCTTTTTTTTGTTAAGTACATAACTCCTCATGTGTTCATTCAAAGTTTTGATGCCATCAGTGAGAATCTACAATGTAAATGGTAGGGATGAGCGAGTACACCACTATCTGTATCTGTATCCGTATCTGTTTAACCATCTACATTATCTGTATCTGTATCCGTATTCGGAGTGGGCGGGGCCTAAACCGGAAATGAGTGCAGAAATGGGTGGGGCTTAAAACGGTACATTATTTTAAGTCTGAAATTGATATGGATTGATCTGAAGTTGCTAATCTACTGTATTCAAAGCCTATATACAGTATATCTCCATAATATTTATAATATTATTTTCATGAACTGCAGAGAGAAAGTGTCAGATACTGCATGCAGCCACATACAATAAAAATATGAATATAGGCTACTTTGTGTGTTCAGCTATATATGTGTATGTGTGTAAGTGGTCTGTAAGACTGTTTATTTTTTACTGATCTGCATGATTCATGCAAACATCCAGTGATGGCAAACAGGGAAATAATATGTCAGCCTTGTTCACTTCTTCTCAAAAGCACCGCGTTCAGTACGAGCAATTTTCAATTGACTTCATATCACTAGCCAAACTAAGAGCGAGCAGACGGTTAAAAAAAAAAAAAAAAAAAAAAAAAAAATCGGACCGGAGCGGAGGCATTTACCGACGCGACGCGAGCAGTTTTCAGCTCTGTCTTGTCAAATGCACCGCGCGTATATTGGGAGAGACGTGCAGAGACCATACAGTCTATGGTAGAGACGTGTCTGTGTAGGGTAAATGCCTCTGCTCTGGTCCGATTTCTTAATTTTTTAAATTTTTTTAACCATCTGCTTGCTCTTAGTTTGGCTGGTGATATGAAGTCAATTGAAAAACTTTGCTCATAGCCTACTGAACGCGGTGCTTTTGAGAAGAAGTGAACAAGGCTGACATATTATTTCCCTGTTTGCCATCACTGGATGTTTGCATGAATCATGAAGTTCACACAGATCATTAAAAAATAAACAGTCTCACAGACCATTTACACACATACACATATATAGCTGAACACACAAATTAGCCCATATTAATATTTTTATTGTATGTGGCTGCATGCAGTATCTGACATTTTCTCTCTGCAGTTCATGAAAATAATATTATAAATATTATTGAGATATACTGTATATAGGCTTTGAGTGCAGTAGATTAGCGACTTCTGATCAATCCATATCAATTTCAGACTTAAAATAATGCACAGTTTTAAGCCTCACCCATTTCTGCACTCACTTCCAGTTTAGGCCCCGCCCACTCCGAATACGGACACAGGTACAGATAATGTATATGGTTAAACAGATACGGATACAGATACAGATAGTGGTGTACTCGCTCATCCCTAGTAAAAATGCTGTAGAGCCCGAGGAAAGAGCGAGACCTTCAAAGAGTGGTCTCGAGACTGAGACTGATCTTGAGTACTACAACACTACTAATTAGGTTCAGTTTATGAAGCAGAAGCTGAGATACAGGCTGCAAACTTTTCCTTAAGGTAAAATGAACACCGTCAATTAAAGCCGCAAGCGGCGATGATCGGGCCCTCGCGGCCACGCCCCCCTTTGACCGAAATCGCTAAAACGCGACGTTCAGCGCTAATTTGCGAACTTCCTGTTTGGAATTGATGCTGGCTTCCAGAGACTTTTTCGTAGAGCTTGCAACGCTTGTTGTGCACGCCAATTTTCGGGCCCGTAGCTCAAACTAAGTGCTGTTTCAGTTTGGGGCCCCTAGGCGCTACGGAGCGCTTTTTCGTCGGGCTTGCAATGCTTGTTCTGCACGCCAATTTTCGGGCCCGTAGCTCAAAGTAGCACGTATTTTTGCGCAGACCCTGGATTCATAAATTTTTCGCCGGGACTGACCATTTTGGCTAGGCGCGGTTGCATTTATCTCGAGTGGAATGCCCGCAATTTGGGTTTAAAGTGGGGCAAGAAAAGTAATTCTCCTAAGGGTTACAATAGGGCCTTCGCACTGTAGTGTGCTCGGGCCCTAATAAACACAACGGCCACTAAAGTCGGCGGATCTCTACAGAGATGAAGGAGTATGATTCTGTTTATCCAGAAACAGCGCCTCTGTCGTTCTTGTCAAAGCCACCAGAGTCCATTGACAGAAATAATAAATTTATCATTGTAAAATACATTAAACAAACTTGAAAAGAATAAAACAAAACTCACCAAAACCATCTTGGTTCGTCTTTTCATTGTTCCAACTATCACAAATTCTGGTTTGGTCAAAAGAAGGTTCACTGAGTTAGATGTGAAAACAGTCTGTCCGATAATGTTCTTCTTAATGATTCTTAGAATAACAATCTGACGGACACAGAGTAGCAGCAGGAACTCTACCTGGCCAAACTCTGCACACATGATTCACCAACACAGCTCCTGTGTCAGCCAATCAGACCTCCTGTTGCAGCTCTGATACCTTTGTGTTACACTTTTCCTTCAGGTTGACAGAACTGCTTTATAATCGCAGAGAGCTGTGATGAGACCAGAGGACCTGTTGGACACTCTGGAGGATTTAAGAGAAGATGAATTCAAGAACTTCAATTGGTATCTGGTGAATTCTGACCTGGGAGGATTCCAAAACATCAGAGCATTCAGGCTGGAGAGAGCAGAAAGGAGAGACACAGTGGATCTGATGGTGAACACCTACGAAC
Organism: Centropyge bicolor; assembly: GCA_037975185.1. NCBI lineage: Eukaryota > Metazoa > Chordata > Actinopteri > Pomacanthidae > Centropyge > Centropyge bicolor. The sequence goes on from JBBMOC010000662.1 coordinate 20,565, forward strand.
TTCATGGAGCTCTGAGGGTGACCAAGAGGGTTTTAGAGAGGATAAACAGGAACGATCTGGCTCAGGGTCTGTCAGACAGCAGCTCAGGTCCAGAAGGTCAGTCACACTTTTTTCTTTTCTTTCTCTCTCTCCTGGTTGAATTCTTTATTTACTCCTTGGTTGGAGACACGGGGAGATTTTAATGTGAGTAAGGTGGATTGAAGTTACTAACCAATGAGATCTCCGGATGACATAATGGGGTTTTGCATGTTTGGTTGTTACGTTGACAGATGTGAAACATAGCAGTGGAATCCTACACTGCGTTGTTGGACAGTTTATGTCTTCAATGATAAGCACAATAACTAGTCATTCACAGTCTTCAGGACTTTTCAGGCCGAAAGAACTCTGACCTGCTCAAGTTCATCTGTGTCTACAGGAGCTGCTTAACCAGCTCAAGATGTGTCACAGACACAAAGTCCTGAATCAGAAAACCATCTTTGGTTTCCAATCTGGGAAATGATCTACGTATGTAATGGGTTACGTCTTATAGTGCATGAAATATTTAAGTCTGCATCAGAGCCAAAATAACCCAGTTTTAAATTGATTGCTTATCGGCCGTCGGATTAAAAAAAAGGCTGATGCCGATATGTGTCAAAAAGCCGAATATCTGCGCCGATGATCGGCCGAATATCGGCGCCGGTAATTGGCCGATCCCTAATTTTGATGTAACAGCAATGAACTGAAAATATAATGACTTTGACGACAGAGGACGGCTTCAGTCACATTCAGGCAAGAACAAACAACAACGACTGTATGTTGAAATATCTGGAGGTTTATTACACCAAAAACCTACGAACCAATATTATTCAAGTGCAACGAACACAAGGCACAAATTCTATATGTTATGATTAATTAACAGTGTGTTTAAGCCTACTAGACTCTTACTTTCTACTACTACAGACAGTTTGCCCCGGCCAGTACTCATTCAGTTTGACTGCAGTTCATTTGTTTTCTGTTTCTATTTTTGTCACACAGATGGGATTGTTCCAGTGCTAGTGCCACAACACATCTCGTACTACCAGCAAAGACTTCAAACAGACCTCCAGGATAAATTTATGTGTGCACAAGAAGGGTGGGCACAGAAGAAGGATGAGCAACATCTGAATGAGATATACACAGAGCTGTACGTCACAGCTGGGGGTGACGTACACATCAACACACAGCATGAGGACAAAGAGATTGAGGCGGTGAAGCCAGCAGAAACAGAGGAACCAATGGAACCCAGTGAGATGTTTAAATCTGGAACCTCTGGAAAAGAAAGATCTATAAGAACAGTGCTGACCACTGGAATCGCAGGAATTGGCAAAACATTCCTTGTGCGCAAGTTTGTGCTGGACTGGGCTGAAGGCAGAGCCAATCAAGATGCGCACCTCATATTTCCCTTCAGCTTCCGCCAGCTAAATTTATGGAAGGGGGAAAAGTTATGTTTGGCGAGGCTCATTCATGAATGTATCCCTGAAACACGACTCATCAAGGAAGAAACTCTTAATCACATCTTTACAGCCCTACAGTCATCAGGAAACACCAACTATGACAGAAGTGAATTCAAACTGCTGTTTGTTTTGGATGGACTGGACGAGAGCCGCCTTCAACTGGACTGCTCTACCAATAAAAATCAGGGTGCTAACTTTGACGTTACACAGTCGACCTCAGTGGATGTTCTGCTGACAAACCTCATCAACAGAAATCTGCTTCCTTCATCTCGCCTCTGGATAACTACACGGCCTGCAGCAGCCAATCAGATCTATTCTGATTTTGTTGACAGACTGACCGAGGTCAGAGGGTTCACTGACCCGCAGAAGGACGAGTACTTCAGGAAGAGGTTCAGAGATGAGGAGCGGGCCAACAACATCATCTCCCACATCAAGGCATCAAGAAGCCTCCACATCATGTGCCACATCCCCGTCTTCTGCTGGATCACCGCCACAGTTCTGGAGGAAGTGTTGAAGACCAGGGACGGAGGAGAGCTGCCCAAGACCCTGACTGAGATGTATACAGAGTTCTTGGTGTTTCAGATTGATCGGACAAAAGACAAGTATGGCCCAGAACAGTGCGTTCGGTACATTAAGTCATTAGCAAAACTGGCTTTCCGGCAGCTGGAAAAGGGAAAACTGATATTCTATGAGAAAGATCTAAAAGAGAGTGGCATTGATGTCAGTGGGGCATCGGTCTGCTCAGGAGTGTTCACCGAGATCTTTAAAGAGGAACGTGGGAAGAAGAATGATGCAGACAAGATGTTTAGCTTTGTCCACCTGAGTGTTCAGGAGTTTTTTGCAGCTTTCTATGTGGAGATGTCCCGCATTAACAATAACAAGAATGTGATTTCTGAACTCGCTGAAACTTTTTGTGAACATATGCAAATGGTTTTGAAAACGTCTCAGACAGATGTCCACAAGTTTGCAGTCGACAAGGCCTTACAGAGTCCAAATGGACATCTGGACCTGTTCCTCCGCTTCCTCCTGGGTCTTTCAGTGCAGACCAATCAGAATCTCCTCCGAGGTCTACTGAAACAGAACAAACCCTCAGAGACCAACCAGAAAACAGTTGATTACATCAAGAAGAAGATCAGTGAGAATATGTCTCCAGAGAGAACCATCAACCTGTTCCACTGCCTGAATGAGCTGAAGGACACGTCTCTAGTGGAGGAGATTCAACAGTACCTGAGTTCAGAAAGTCTTTCCACAGAGGAACTGTCTCCAGCTCAGTGGTCGGCTCTGGGCTTCATCTTACTGTCATCAGAAAAAGATCTGGATGTGTTTGACCTGAAGAATTACTCTGCTTCAGAGGAGGCTCTTCTGAGGCTGCTGCTGGTGGTCAAAGCCTCCAACAAAGCTCTGTAGGTGCACAGATCACTGCAGATACCAACTGTATCACATGTGTTGGGTTGATGAAAGTCCAACTTGATAAATTGAACAGTCTTTTAAATTGTTTCTTTAGTGTGATTGGACATCTGCAGATGAATGAAACGATTTAAGAAAAACAAATGTTGTTCATTTAAGACTGAAATTATTTTCTGTAAACTCTCACGATCCCAGAGATAAGACTGCAGCTAGTTTTCAGTATTATACACAATGAAAAACAACAATCAGCCAAACTAAATGTTCCTGGCACCCGAGACTTTAATGTTTGAATGTTGGACTCATCAGCTCAGCAAAGGTTTCAGTGTTTGTCTTGTTCACCAACTCTCCCTCAGGCTGAGCGGCTGTAATCTGTCAGAGAGAAGCTGTGGAGCTCTGTCCTCACTTCTCAGGTCCCAGTCCTGTAATCTGAGAGAGCTGGACCTGAGT
>JBBMOC010000663.1:0-23838 GCA_037975185.1 Centropyge bicolor
GTTTTGTTGTTGTTATCGCTGTAGTTGTTCTTATTGTTGCTGTTGTTGTTGTTTTGTTGTTGTTGCCATTGTTTTGTTGTTGTTGCCATTGTTTTGTTGTTGTTATCGTTGTAGTTTTGTTGCTGTTGTTGTTGTTATCGTTGTAGTTTTGTTGTTGTTATCATTGTAATTTTGTTGCTGTTGTTTTGTTATTGTCGTTGTAGTTTTGTTGCTGTTGTTTTGTTGTTGTCGTTGTAGTTTTGTTGTTGTTATCATTGTAATTTTGTTGCTGTTGTTTTGTTGTTATCGTTGTAGTTTTGTTGCTGCTGTTGTTGTTATCGTTGTAGTTTTGTTGTTGTTATCGTTGTAGTTTTGTTGTTGTTGTTATCATTGTAGTTTTGTTGTTGTTATTGTTGTAGTTTTGTTGCTGTTGTTGTTGTTATTGTTGTAGTTTTGTTGTTGTTATCATTGTAGTTTTGTCGCTGTTGTTGTTGTTATCGTTGTAGTTTTGTTGTTGTTATCGTTGTAGTCTTGTTGCTGTTGTTGTTGTTATCGTCGTTGTCTTTGTGGCGGCTGAGAGTTTCCGCTCTGCAGCAGCGTTGTGTCGGACGAACAGACGGATGAAAACCAGACTTGAGTTAATCCAGTTTCCAGTCGGAGCTGAACGCTCAGGTAACTGGTGCCTCCGGTTTATTCAATCATGGAAGATAATCACAGAAGTGAATTGGTTCATATCTGCCAACAGTCGTGTGTCTGTTGAGGTCGAGGATTCACCTTCACAGAGACACTGAAAGAAAAGGTTTTTCTTCTTCTGCTTGTTTTATATATTTGGATTTGTTTCATGAGTCTGTTTTTTACTCCCTGGAAACGTCCTCCGGAGCCATCAGGGTTAAACCGCCTAGCAACAGCCGAGCAGCTTCTGCATCATTTATGATTGGGTGTCAGCCGGTCACATGACGCTGCCTGTCATGCATAATGAAGGAAGTCTGGTCAACATATTGAATCATGTGGTCACTTCACATCCATCTTCACTCGACACAGCAGCAGAAAATGTTTCTGTATGAACGACGACTGTCTGAGCAGCGGCGCCTCCATGTGGCCACTTCTGCCTCTGCAGCTTCGATCAGACATTCAAACCACGAGTCACACTTTTAATAACAGGATGTACATGATGTGTGAAACATGAGTCAGAAAAGGTCGAAATGACAGAAAGGGTCGAACTTCGTGTAAAAATGTTTCTAAATTTCTAAACAGAAAACTGAAAAGAAATGAACAAAAAGTCTCTGTTGAAGGACATGAAAACCTTGTGTCTCCAAATGTGGTGAAAATCTGACATGAGACGTGAAAAAGGTGATTTTTCCTAATAACAATCCTGCTTCTTTTTCTGTGAAAGAGGAGCATAAAGAGCCTCTCACACACACACACACACACACACACACACACACACACACACGTCCTGTAATCCTCACTGCTGTTAATCCCTCCCTCTTCTTCTCTTCCTCCGTCTTCTTCTTCTTCTCACGTCCTTTTCTTCCAGTCTCTCATGTCACGTTTCTGCCTGACAGCCAATAGAGTTCCTCTGTTTCTCCGTCCTTTTGATTGACAGCTCATCCCGCCCACCTCCACCTCAGTGGCTCAGGTATGTTCTCACACCTTGAGTGTGATGAGCAGAGAATTCTTTTCACGTTTCTTATTATCAGGTCTTGTTTAACGAAGCGTCAGAAACTTTCCTCTATGTTGAAGTGAAAACTCTCCTCACTTCCTGTTTCTGCACGTCTCAGCTTTGAGGCTGCGTTCAGGAACAACGTGTCAGAGACTCTGAGCGGCCGTCAAACCTCCACAGGAAGTTGTTTTCATGAACGGAGGGTGAGCTGGGAAAGGAGCGAGCACCAGTAAGAAATCACCTGGGATTGAACAGGGATGATGAGGATGAACCAATCAGAATGCTTGTCTCCTTTTTCCTCTCCTCCTCTCCTTTCCTTTCCTCTTGATCCTGCTCGTCTTCTCTCCTCTCGTCGTCTCTCTTCTCCTCCTTTCCTTCCACTTCCTATCCTTGTTCCCTCTCCTTCATTTCATTTTTTTTCTGTTTCCTTGTTTCCTTTCCTTGTTTCCTTTCCTCTCCTCTTTTCTCCTCTCTGCTCCTTCATCTTTCTCTCCTTTCCAAAGTCCATTCGTTCTTTCTCCTCATGGCTGTATTTCCCTAATCGTTTTATCCATGCACCATGACTGAAACACACACACACACACACACACACACACACACACACACACACACACACACACACACANCACACACACACACACACACACACACACACACACACACACACACACACTCTCCAGCAGAAGGACACATTACCCCCTGTGTGAACCGACTCAGCTCTGCCAGGATCAGGGGGGCTGCACAGAGCTGATAACAACACACACACACACACACACACACACACACACACACACACACACACACTCAGGAGGGTTTAGTCTCTGGTTTAATGTTGCAGCTGATCGATGAGTCTGAAATATAATTCTGTTAGAACAGACGACAGTGAAAAGACAGACTCCAACAATGAGACGGTGAAACGCGGCGACTGTTCGACTTTAAGATCCATTCGTCCCAAAAACCGACGTGTGACAACAAAGAGGCCGAAGCCTGAAAGACCCAGAGGATCAGAGCCGCTGCTTCTCCTTTATGCATCACGGTGTCACTAAATCAAACACAATTCAACCACAGCGAGGGCCTCAGTGCTGCCAGCGCCCCCCGGAGGCCGCAGGGAGCACGGCAGCCAGCGTGTGGACAAACTGATGCTTCCACTGGTCGGAGGCCTGTTTCAGCCGGGAGCAGCCGAGGAAGAGGTGTCCAGATCCTTCACTGCAGTACAAGTACTGATACATGAACTGAAGCATTCAACAATACTAGATAGCAGAAGTATCTTCAGCTTCATGCAGTAAAAGTACTGCAGTGTGGTCGGCTTCATGCAGTAAAAGTACTGCAGTGTGGTCGGCTTCATGCAGTAAAAGTACTGCAGTGTTGTCGGCTTCATGCAGTAAAAGTACTGCAGTGTTGTTGGCTTCATCCATGTGTCCATGTGTCCATGTGTCTGTGTGTCCATGTGTCTGTGTGTCCATGTGTCTGTGTGTCCATGTGTCTGTGTGTCTGTGTGTCCATGTGTCTGTGTGTCCATGTGTCCATGTGTCTGTGTGTCCATGTGTCCATGTGTCCATGTGTCTGTGTGTTCAGAGCTGATGAAGAGGCTGGAGGCCCCTGATCATCATTGTTCTGGACTCAGGCCCTGAACTACACTTCAAACACACACTTCAGCTGTAAACACAGGAGAAAAGGCAGAGTGAACACACACACACACACACACACACACACACACACACACACACACTCCAGCCTTCACACATGAGCGTGACCTCACACCAGCAGAGTGTGTGTGTTATGACTAATTCATCTCTCCATCGCTCGGCCACCTTTTAAAAAATTGTACTTTTATCCAGTTTTCCATTGGCCACCCAGAAAATGCCATCAGCCAATCAGGTGTCACACTGCCTCCATCTGGCTCTGCTCCGCCCGGCGACCGGAGGAAACCTTTTAACAAGGTTTAATGTGTGATTTAGGATGAAGGGGGGGGGGGGGAGAGAGAGGATGGGTGAAACGGAGAGAGAGAGAGAAGAAGAAGAAGTGGAGTGAAGAAAACATAAAAACAGACAGAGAGGGAGATAAAAAGTCTTTATGAGCGTTGACATTTTTATGAAGCAGACAGAGTGTGTGTGTGTGTGTGTGTGGTCCAGCGCCCCCCAGCAGCTCCTCACTGGAACTGCAGTGAGAGTAAACTGTTCAGGTTCGAACCATCAGTGAACGTTTCTCCTCACAAACTTCCCCTCTGGTGTTCCTTCATCACCATGAACTCACTCACTGTTGTTTATCTGGACTCATCCCACAAACACAAAGACTCACCAGAGACCAAATGTGGATGGACTGAAAGGTCATTCTCAGTCTTTGGACGCACAAACCTGTGACCTGGATCAGGTGTCTCCACCTTTGGTTGGTGTTTCCACCTTACCGTCTCCATGACAACTCAATATTTCAGCTAATGAAGATCATGACATGTGACTTCAAAAAGGATCTGTTCACACACAAACACACAATCGTTCATCAACACTTGAGATGTTAAAATTTATCTTCACATATTCACTGACAATGATATCGAGATTTCACTTTGTATTTTTAACTCAGTGTGTAAAAGAGAGAGAGAGAGAGAGAAAGGTTGTTTTGGTTCATGGAAAAACACTCAGAGTGAGACATCAATTTTTCTTCCTCTTCTCTGCCTCCACAGTTTTGTTGAAGATTATTTTCTACAGACGGTGTCTCCCTCTGCTGGTCAGGAGAGGGAGTTATGAAGATTGATCCATACACGATATATTGTTTTGTTTTTGAAAATGCATTAAATACAGAAATATATATTTTTTATTTAATAAGGATGTAAAAACTTCTGTTACATTTCCAGCTTTCAAAAGCACTAAATTTTCTGAATGAATAATTTTTACATACGTTTAGTTCGACAAATGTTTTATTTTGTTTGAATATGTTATGAGTTAACGTGTTTTCCTTTTGTACTTTGTCATCATGTCCATGTTAATAAAGATATTTTAATGCCGCGAAATGTGATGCAATTAGCTGTCACATTGTAGCCGCGCCCATCTGTTACTGTATCCAATCACGTGCTGGGATGAGCTGGCATTGAACGCCGGAAGCCGGAAGTGTTTACAACCGGAAGCTCGGCTAACAGGCTAACAGAGCTGAGTGAGTGTTTAAAGCTGAGCAGCAGCGAGTTGACGGAGTTTCTTTAAGTTTGTGTCTGCGGGTTTTTCTGAGGTGAGTCTGACCTGCCGAGCCCGAAACTAACGCCTGCTAACTGGTTTAGCCGGTTAACTGAGTCTAACTTGTTTGTATGTTATTTATTTCTAAACTATCATCGTGTTGTTCCGAACAAGCAGCTGCGACACATTTTAACATTACATGTTACTGAGAATGTCGGAAATATGGAGACAGAGTTTAAGTCACACAAGAACTTATGAACCAAAACAAACACGTTTCCAGCAAGTACACAGGGCCTGCAAGCTAGCTGGCTAATTCTGGTCGAGGAAATATACTGGGAAGTCAAGCTAGCATGCTAGCTGAGTTACATTCCAGGAAATAGACGTTGGCAGAATCCTTCTTTTCCATGTTGGATAGTGGTGTGACGTTGAATTCAGCAAATATACGAAACACAACCGTCTTTTCTGGGACACACGGATTGAGCTCGCCCCCCCCTCAGCGGGAGACGAGATTTAAAAACCAGTGTAGTGGTTATCAGAGATTAGACGGTGTTTACAGGCTGGTTAACGTGAAGTCTGCCAGGTGTGTTCAGCCTGTTTATGTAAATCACCTCTGTGGTCGGAAAGGGTCCGTCTATAGTCAGTGGGTTTTTTTTACTTTGGTTACAGGGATAGAAAGGGCGACAAACTGCCGGATGTCGCACTTTCTGTCTGTTTGAATCCTGAACAAACACAGACAGAGACACAGACAGAGACCCGGCAGACCGGTTGAAGTTGTACTCGGGTTGTATTGTGAAGAGGAACGTGTGTGTTTCTTCTGTGGACCCAGTGTGAGCAGGAGCTGCAGCCCTGGATGACACAGCTGCTCTGAGCTGCCACACCCCCCACACACTGACCCCACACCAGCTGACACTGATGAGCACATCACCCTCACTGGGCCAAAGGCTGCTCACTGCCTCTGAGCCAGTGTGTGGAGAGGGGCCTTTGAGACCTGATGCAGTTCAGAAGTACTAATACCACACTGTGAAATACTCTGTCAGTGTGAGAGCATCGTCAGGTTAATGTGTCTGTTTCACTGTTATCACAGGATGTTTCCTCCTCGTTCATGTCAGAGCAGGATTCTAACTGTTGGAGCTCATGTTGAACTATTTTATTCAGGACTGAAACTAATGATTCTTTTCATTCTGGATTCAGCTGCTGACTCTATTCTCCATTCTGACATTTAATTCAAATCCCCTTGATTGTGAAATGTAATGATTTTGCTAATAATCATCGAAGCTGTGTCGGCTCTGCACAGCCCTGATGGATAATGACAGACAGACCTGTTGGGGACTGTTGCCTGTTCTTCCTCTCACCTGCTTCGCTCTTTGAAACCTGCTCTGTGTTTCCTGTTCAGGAGTCAGGATGAGTCTGCAGTGGACGGCGGTGGCCACCTTCCTGTACGCCGAGGTCTTCTTCGTCCTGCTGCTCTGCATCCCCTTCATCTCGCCCAAGAGGTCTGTGAACACACACGAACACAGAAGGATTCAGATGCTTTACTGCAGTGAAAATACTCCACTACAAGGACAAGTCCCACATTTAAAGTGATTGCTCACACATGAGACTAAAACTGTTCAAATCAGAGAGGTGTTGTAGAGCTTCAGACTTGACAGTGAAGCTTCGTCCCTCCATCATCAGAGTCTCATGTAACTGTGGATCCATGAGAGGAGGCGTGAGCAGAAAGTCCCGCGGCTCCAGCTGAAGGAGCATGAAGCTGTTTGATTTAAAGAGCAGTGTTTAGTCTGTTCCCTGAAACAGAGCAGCTCTGTGTGAGTGTGATCACATTAAAACCCATCAGACCTCCTGACTGGAAACTGAGCAGCTCTGATTAACTCTGCACTCAGACTCAGGCTGTTTGTCTCTGAGGGACGTTAATGGAAATAAGACAAACAGTTCAATAAATACATCAAATATCTGATCGTATAAAGTCTGGCCTTTGAACCTGATGCTGCTTCAGTGTGAAGGTAGACGACAGCAGCAGCATTGGACATAAAATGATTTATCAAATCTTCTTTTAAATTTTTGACCTCTAGTTTAAAACAAAGTGAATCATGAAGAAAAAGTTTGAAAACACAAAATTAAAGTTTGCTGGAAACGGGATTTAATGTGTTTTGAACATCTTCACTGATTAAATGTTAGTTTATAGTTTCATCTTGTTTTTTTCTGCTTTTGAGCTGAATTTGTGTTTAATTTGTCTTTTTTATGCTTTTTATTTGGTATAATTTCCAGTTAATCTGCATTTAAACAAGTGACCTGCTCATTTTCTCAGTTAATTTAAAAGGTCCAGCTCTCGTCTCTTTAACTTTTCAGATTTCATCAGTAAACAGTGAATTTTCTGAGTGAAGTCTAGACTGTGCTGTTTGTTTCTCCGGACATCAGGTTCATGCCAGTTTGTTGTAAACTGGTTTTGTCTCATGTTTTGTTCCTGTGTGTTGTTGAGCCACTAGATGGGGCCACTGCTCCAGGTTGAGCAGGAGGCCTCAGCTGTCTGTGCTGCTGTGATCCATCTCACTGTGTATCTGCTGCTTCTTCCTGTTTCTGCTGTCATGTGACCGTGTCTTTGACCCTCCAGGTGGAATAAGATCTTCAAATCCCGGATCATCCAGACCATCGCTCTCTATGGAAACACTTCATTCATGGTGGCAATCGCCATCCTCGTCTTCCTGCTCATTGGTGCGTGTGTTATAGAAGTTTTTTTTCTTTTCTTCTCAGAAGGTTACTCAGTTAAATTCAGCTGTAGCCCTGCTCAGAAACTGTCAAAGGTTTATTTACGTCAGTAATGTTCAAAAACACAGCAGCAAAATGCCACAATCTCCCACACTCACCATGAGCCAGGTTTCATCCAGAGCCGGCGTCAGTTTGAACCACATTCACAGAAAATTCTCAAAAGGAAAAACCAATGAACCCGTGTTTCCATCCACTGCTGCTCTGTTAATATTAGGAGCTGTTTCACAGATAAACAGCAGGTGGCGCTAACACACAACAAGGCGACTGTTTCTGTTGCACTTTGTCACATTTTGTTTTTATCAATATGCCAACTTTTGAATCTCTTCTGTCCCATATGATGTGAGCATGACATCACACACACACACACACACACACACACACACACACACACACACACACACACACACACACACACACAGTGACTCTCTGCTCCACTGGATGTGATTTGGTTAGATTTAAGTAGCTTTGTTGTACAGTTGAATGTGTGTCTGTTAAATCAGAAATGGATCCGGTTCAAACACAGTTACTGTGTCTGTTTATTGTTCTCTCTGTTCCAGCTGAGTTGGCATTTGATCCAACATTTCATATATCCGTAGATTACATAATCATTTGGTGTCCGGTAATAATGATAAACAGTCGGCAGTGATCTGACGTTCAGAAGCCTTGGCTGAGTTCACTGAGCCCACTGAGCTGTTCATTGAGGTGTCACGCTCGTCACAGGCAGGTGGAGAGCTGCACTTACAAAATGCTAAGCATTGCATTGTGGGATTGTTACATGTGCACATCATGGACTTTGTCCCATTGTGGCCTTTTTGAGGATTTTGTATAATGGATATCTTCACACACTCAAATAAAAGAGTGGACAGTAAATCTGATGCAGATATGAATGTTCATGTTCCCCATCAGGCCGCTGCATCTAATCACATGTTGTTTGGACTCTGTCAAACATGAGCGACTTCACATTGTAACATGCTCGATCATCTTCTTCTTCATGCCTTTTGTCTCCTGTTTCAGATGCTTTCCGTGAGGTGAGGAAGTACAGCGTGACCGAGAAGGTGGATCTGACCAACAACCCCACGGCCATCGAGCACATTCACATGAAGCTGTTCAGAGCGCAGAGGAACGAGTACATCGCCGGCTTCGCCCTGCTGCTCTGCCTGTGAGACACACACACACACACACACACACACACACACACACACACACACACACACTGACAGGCAGACTGATCTAAATGCAGAGGAATTTTACAGTTGGATGGAAAGAATGAGCAGCTGTGTGTTTGTCAGTGGAAACACACACACACACACACACACACACACACACACACACACACACACACAGGGCCAGTCACTGTACAGTGTAAATCCTCCAGCCTGATCCTGATTGGACAGGTGGGACTCTGGGTGGAACATGAATTAAATCTGATTGGTTCAGAGCTCTGTGACATGGCGTGTCATTGGACAGTTTGTCTTTGAGAGTCAGAGAAGTTACTGACTGATTTTCAAGCAAGAAAACAACATGATCATGTGTGATTGTAGAGGAAGTTCATCACAGCAGACCAAACAGAATCACTCTCAGATTTCCAACCTGTGAATGTTGACTGTGTGCTGCGGCCTGTAGGGGGCGGCGGTGGCGGCGGTGGTGGACCGTGGTCCGGTCCAGCCCGCAGCAGCTGCTCGGTGATTCACTGCAGCAGCGCAGCATGTGATGCAGCAGCTGCTGTAACAGAGTCCAGGAGGGAGTGTTCCAGCGATTAGACCGAGCCCCCCACACACAGACCGCTGTGATCTGAGACAGTGACTCAGAAGAAAACATGGCGTTTGTGGAAAGGCTGAGGTGGCGGCAGCTGATCACATTATTCCAGGCCTGTGAATGAGGTGACGGCCATATTTAGAGCAGAGAGCGCTGTGTCCTGCAGACGTCTCTGAGACAGGACGACCTCTCTGAGGCCAATCAAACACTCGACACTGGGTCAGTGTTGGGTCATCAGGTGACAGTCTGATCATGTCTGATCATGTCTGATCACGTGTTTCCTCGTCTCTGTGGAGCCTCTGCTTCCTCTCAGCTGCACAGCTGTAACGTCTCTCTGTGACTGGTGGACTGATCTCAGTCAGCGGAGGAAGAGCTGCACTGAAGCTCGAGCATCATTAGGCGACTGACTCCGCTCACTGACGTCTCTCCCATTGATCTAAATGCAGAGGTCACTTCAGTCCCATTAAAACAGGAGCAGGTTGAGTCTGTGACTGAAGCTGCTTCCACCAACAATGAAAACTCTTTAAAGTCACTTTGACTCTCGATGCAGAATCAGAATCAACTGGACCTGATCAGCATCTTTACACAGGCTGCAAAGCATGATGGGAAGTTACTGTTTAACTGAACCATCCAGAGCAGCTGTGAGGAAACATCTGCATTCACTGTGTTTCTACACTCGTAATTCAGGTTTTAACTTTGGTGTGTGTGTGTGTGTGTGTGTGTGTGTGTGTGTGTGTGTGTGCGTGTGCGTGTGCGTGTGCGTGTGCAGGTTGCTGCGTCGTCTGGCCACGCTGCTCTCCCAGCAGGCCTCTCTCATGGCCTCCAATGAAGCCTTCAAGAAGCAGGCAGAGGGCGCCAGCACCGCCGCCAAGACATACATGGACGAAAATGAGCTGCTGCAAGAGGTGAGACACACACACACACACACACACTCAGGAAACACCTCGGCGTTTATAACTGATTGTTTTTCTAATTGGTGGAAACAAAGAGAAACAGATGACCTCAAATATCTGCACATTACTCTGTGTGTGTGTGTGTGTGTGTGTGTGTGTGTGTGTGTGTGTGTGTGTGTGTGTGTGTGTGTGTGTGTCAGTCTGAGGAGATGCTGGTTCTCCAAGTCACCAGTTGGGGGCAGCACTGATCTACAGCTGCTCAGCTGAACCCAAATAAACACTGAAAATATTCATACACTCATTCACAATTTGGACACACACACACACACACACACACACACACACACACTCACTCGCGCGGCGGTAATCTGACCTCAGTTTGTGAAGAGGCCTCGACGGCTAAAAGGAGAGATTGCTTCATCTGCATGTGACAAACACACAGTTGATCCATGATTTCCAGATCAAAGTTTGCATGTTAATTATTTCAGGGACTTTTGGCAGCAACATAAACTCGTGCTCCTGACTCAAAGTTCATATGTGTGTGTTTGTTTGTTTCACTCTGACACTGAAGTGCGGAAGCTTCTGTGCTGTCTGACAACACTCAGCGCTGACACACACACGCTGGAATCACACACACACACACACACTCAGATAGCAGGGAAATTCATCATGAGACAGTTCAAGTGAAGGTCACAGGCTGATGGGAAGCTCTGAGTGTCTCACTACTGAAGAAACGATGTCGTCTTATTTCTCCTCCTTGTTTTTCACCGACTCCTTAAAGTTGATGAAGCAGCTGCAGCTGAGTCTGCGTCGTGTCAGTGATGTGAAATCTGGTGCATTTGAGTCCTGACTCTCAGGATCATTTTCAGCTCAGAGAAAGTTTCCTGTCCGGATTCATTGAATCTTGCTTGTAGAAGTTAAATGTAGTTTCATGTCAGTACTCGTCTGTGAGTCTCTGCTCGAGCTCTGTGAGCCTGTCGATGGTCTCAGCCATCGATACCTGAACTAACCGTCGCCTGCTGCGTGTGTGTGGAGCCTGAAGGTCAGTCATGCTGAGCTGAACACACGTGTGGCTCTGATAGTGATCGTCTCTATTTCTGACAGGACGGTGTAATTTCACTGCACACACACACACACACACACACACACACAGTTACTGAAGGTGGCACAACTCTCTCTGTGTGTGTGTGTGTGTGTGTGTGTGTGTGTGTGTGTGTGTGTGTGTGTGTGTGTGTGTGTGTGTGTGTGTGTGTGTGTGTGTGTTCACATGTTGTCAGACAGTGTTACATGTTACTGCTGAGGCCAATAACCTCTGGCGTCTTTCTCAAAATGTTTTTTGATTCATGGAAGTTATAAAAATATAACCACCAGTAAGAGCAGGCTGAGCTCGGTGGCTGAGCTGATCCTGAGAAACGACTCCTGCTGAAATCATGTGTTGTAGGTGGAGAGGTGAAGCTGCTGACTCATCCCATCCTTCCATGCAGCACCTCTGCAGATGACTATCAGAAGAGTTACTAACTCTCCTCTGAATTCAAGCTAAAATCATGTTTTATAAACTGACACTGAGACTCAGTCTGGACGTTTGGGACAGAAAATTCCCATGAATAAGAGAAAACTAAGATAAGATGAAGCTTGGTCGTCCCTCAGTGGTTTGATGATCAGCTGCTCTGATAATGGTTGAATCATTTCTCCTGTTGCCTGCTAATGTCTCAGTTCTTCAGTCACTGTGTGTTTTCCTTGAAGCCGTCCTGGAGCTGTTGTCTGAGCTCTGGCTGTCGTGAGGCTGCAGGGCTGCTGCTTCACTGAGGATCCTCTTGACCTTTCTGAACCGGAGACCTTGTGCTGCTGGATTCAGTTCAGAGCAGTAAAATCAGCCTTTATGGCCGAGGCTCTTGGTTAAAGGTCTGGACCAGCTGTTTCCCTCTGTCACTGTCACTGACCATGACGACTCCTCACCAGCTGAACTCTGTCCACTGAGATCTGACCTGTCTGAGTCTGAGGCGTCTGATTGGCTGATGTGGCTCACAGCTCCGTTCTGCAGCAGGTGATGCCTCAACCACAGGCCGGTGCTGTGAAGGGAGTTTAACCTCCTCCCAGTTAACCTGGTCACCGAGGTTGACTCTGATTGTCAGACCCACCTGGATGAATGTGAAGCTTCATTCTAACAGTCAGGAGGAAACACACAGATGTTCTCTCCAGCTGTGATCACTGACACACTGTGTGTCCAGCAGTGAGGCTTGACTCACACACACGAGCATGCAGTCACACAGGCAGCTGAAGCAGGCCTGGAAACAACAGGAGTAAAATCTGAACTTACGAAACTCTGGAAGTTCCAACGTGAAGAGAGAGAAAGTTTGTGGCTTTACTTGAAATGGACACAAAGAAACAGAAGCAGCAGAAAAGCAGAACTTTAGAGTGTGTCTGTGTGTGTGTCTGTGTGTGTGTGTGTCTGTGTGTGTCTGTGTGTGTCTGTGTGTGTGTCTGTGTGTGTGTGTGTGTGTGTGTGTCTGTGTGTGTGTCTGTGTGTGTGTGTGTCTGTGTGTGTGTGTCTGTAGTGTCCTTATACAGTAAGAGTGAAATGAGCCAATCAGAGAGCAGGATGCTCTGTTGCTACAGTGTGGACCACAGAGAGCAGCTGTCACTCTGAGGTCACCACTGACAGGTTAGGGGGCGTTTGGTATGAGCACCTGTTGGTCTCTGAGTGGGTGGATCCAAACTCCATTCAAACTGACCTCCAACCAGAAACCGTTTTCAGCACCAGGAGTTTAAATGCATTCACTTGTTTCCAGGTGATGTCAGCAGCAGGTGATCAGCAGGTGGAAGAGATGGAGACGCTCTGAAAACAGTGTCTTTTTTCTGTTTGAACAGAAACTGCGTGAGGCTGGTGTGGAGGTGCCAGAGGCCGGGAAGAAGGGACCAGGAGCTCAGGAGGAGAACAAGACTCTGAAGGAGGAGGTGAAGACCCTGAAGGAGGAGCTGGACACCACCAAGAAAGGTGAGGAGGAGCTGGACCCAGCTCCCAGCACCTCCTGCAGCTACATGAAAATCAATCTCACATCTTTAGTTCTGGTCCAGAAACATCCTGTCTCCACACCTGCAGACAGAAACCAGGGTGAAATCTCCCACAGTGACGACACAAAAATCAGTCACTTGAGTTTTTATCAACGGAGGAGTTGATTGAAATCAGGTCTTTTGTCTCTCAGAGTCAGATACTGTCAGGAAGTAGCAGTATGAAGTAGTATGAGATGGAGGTTCTCAGGTGAAGTGCAGCAGCCTCAGACTGGTCCTCGGCTCCAGTGGTTGAGTGTTAATGTGCCACTTGTTTGTTCTGCAGCGCTGCAGAAGTCGAGCAGTGACATCTGTGCCATG
Source organism: Centropyge bicolor (assembly GCA_037975185.1). Taxonomy (NCBI): domain Eukaryota; kingdom Metazoa; phylum Chordata; class Actinopteri; family Pomacanthidae; genus Centropyge; species Centropyge bicolor. Next base: position 13,584 of record JBBMOC010000663.1, read on the forward strand.
AAGAAACAGGCTGAGAATCTGACGGTGGAGTACGACCGACTGCTGGACGAGCACAGCAAGCTGCTGGTAACACACACACACACACACACACACAGACACACACACACACACACACGGACACAGACACACACACAGACACACACACACACACACAGACACACACACACACACACACACACACACACACACTTGGCTGTAAAGTTGCTTTCTCATTTGTTTTCACTCTGAACAAACTCCAGTCACTCAAACAGACCTGTTGTCACATGGAAGCAGAACATGAGTCAGTGCAGCCTGTTTGTCGCCTGTGAGGCTGCTGGAAGAGGTTCAGATGTCATCAGAACAAACCTTTTCATATGGAGCAGGACTTGGTCTCCTCTGTGGCAGAACAACACGTCAGAGCCACGAGACGCTGGACAGGTTGAGTGAACACAGGCCTGATGCAGACGTGAAGATATTCGCTGATTTAGCTGCAAAAACTGCTGCAACACTCAGAAAAGACCTGATGTCCTCAAATATAAACGATGACTCAGACACGATTAGTAGGGAAAATAACGTCTGGTGCTTTAAAGGTTCTGTAAACAAACCTGCATCGTCACAATCTGGAACATGAAGGAAACAGATCGATCAGGGTCTGATGAGTTATCAACCTGTAACTCCTGACCCGTGACAGCAGCTGGTCCACACACACACACACACAGACACAGACACAGACACAGACACACACACAGACACACACACAGACACACACACAGACACACACACACAGACACAGACACACACAGACACAGACACACACAGACACAGACACACACACACAGACACACACACAGACACACACACACACACACACACACACACACACACACACACACACACACACACACTTGGCTGTAAAGTTGCTTTCTCATTTGTTTTCACTCTGAACAAACTCCAGTCACTCAAACAGACCTGTTGTCACATGGAAGCAGAACATGAGTCAGTGCAGCCTGTTTGTCGCCTGTGAGGCTGCTGGAAGAGGTTCAGATGTCATCAGAACAAACCTTTTCATATGGAGCAGGACTTGGTCTCCTCTGTGGCAGAACAACACGTCAGAGCCACGAGAGCCTGGACAGGTTGAGTGAACACAGGCCTGATGCAGACGTGAAGATATTCGCTGATTTAGCTGCAAAAACTGCTGCAACACTCAGAAAAGACCTGATGTCCTCAAATATAAACGATGACTCAGACACGATTAGTAGGGAAAATAACGTCTGGTGCTTTAAAGGTTCTGTAAACAAACCTGCATCGTCACAATCTGGAACATGAAGGAAACAGATCGATCAGGGTCTGATGAGTTATCAACCTGTAACTCCTGACCCGTGACAGCAGCTGGTCCACACACACACACACACAGACACAGACACAGACACAGACACACACACAGACACACACACAGACACACACACAGACACACACACACAGACACAGACACACACAGACACAGACACACACAGACACAGACACACACACACAGACACACACACAGACACACACACAGACACACACACACAGACACACACACACACAGACACACACACACACACACAGAGCAGCCTAAGTTATGTAACATATCTAGAAATACACACACGACCTGTAGGCCGAGGTCAGTGCAGCTGCTTCTGTGTTGAATCAGGTTCCAAGTTAACTCTGTGATCTAGAGCTGATCTGATCTGTTGAAAAGTACAAAACAAACCTCGCAGCTCCGAGGGCTGCGATTGGTCAGCATCACTGTGACGACCACCTGACAGTGGAGGTGAAATGTGATTGGTTTGTTTTAATGTCTCTCCAGATGAATAATCCATCAATAATGAGACGTCGTACTTTTCAGATTTAGATTTAGACACTGGATGTAGTGAGCCCTGCGGCCTGTAGGAGGCGCTCACACTGTGCCCTGTTCCCTGTCTGCAGGCGAGCAGCGACAAGAAATCCGACTGAGGACAAAGACGGTCTTCAGCTTCTCATCTTCATCCTCATCGCCCTCCTCGTCCTCGACCAACAGTCTGCAGCTCCTGCTTCCACCTCAGCCGCGTGACGTCACTTCCTTTCTGGAGGAGCAGCTGACGTCGCCGGGCTGTGATTGGTTGACTTCATCAGCTTGATCAGGAGAAACAAACGCTGTGAAAGTCGGCTGTCTGTCAAACTGTGTCTGTTCTCTGATCCTTCCTGTCCCTGCTGCTGGAGACCAACCAGCTGAACCTGGCTGTTTCCACACCAGTCTCATTCCACAGCCGAGGCCCAGCGGTCCCAAAGAAATCACCCCCCAGTAATGACGACCAACATTCAGACATTGCACATCGTGGCTTCAGATCACGGTTAAAAAGTCGTTTTTTTTTTTTTGTTTTTTTTCCCCAGAAACTGTAAAGGTTGTAAATTCGTCCAAAACAACTGTGTTGTATTTTGCAATTAAAGCCCTTGAATTAGAGACGATGAGCAGTTTCTGCTCTCTCACTGTTTCTCTTCCATCATTATTGATTTCCTGTCAGTGTTTCTGTTCTGTCTGTTCATGTTTGTGTGAAATATTTTGGTTGATCTGGTTTTGGTGCTGAATTCAGTTCTTCAGTCGACACTTTTTGTGTTAAAGGGTTGACGTCTTGTTTTGTGGCTTTGACACTGAGATTTTCTGTCTGGTGGAAACTGACCGCTCGACTGGTTGCCAGAGCGACGAGAACGTGGAGCTTTGAGCCTGATGTTCCTGTGGTCCTGTGGTCCGGTTCCTGGAGACTGAAGATCTCAGTGTGAAAGCTTCACTCTGGAACGTGTGTGTCGGCCTGTGACTCTAGTTTGTCTTATTTTGAGAAGTGAAGTAAAGATTGACTCATGTTTTCATTACACATTGACACAGAGTCAGGATTTGGTGAATGTGAGTAACGGAGCTGAAAACAGACGAGACAGTTCTCTGACCGTGTCTCGGCCTCACACAATCCAAGTCTCTGAAAATCCAACATTCCCCCCGAGTCTGTTCGGACCATCCGTTCATGACCGCTTTTATTTTGAAAGTCTTGGGCCTGAAGGTGTTTGTTGCCTGATGAGTTTTCTTGTCTGTTGTTGGTTGATGTTTAACGTTCAGATCTTTGCCAGAGTTCAAACTTTCACTCTGTTCAGTGAGAACTTCACCTCTGTTTGTCTTTTATTTTTATCTGCTTCATTTTGTCTGATCTCACAGGACAAACTGTTAAACTACACGTTGGTGACTTTGTTTGTTTAAGGAAAGTTTCCGGTGGCAGAAATGAACCGTTCTCTCTTTGTCCCAGATAACTGAGGAATATAAACCTTCACTCTGTCTGATGATGCTGAATGTGCACTTACATATGTTTTGTATTGAGGTTGCATCATGTGATCATGGCCTGGTTTCATTGGACGATTCAGTGCTGTGTGTCGTCTCCACTGACGGCCCAGACGTCCTGTCAGTCATCACCTCCAATAAAGTGAACAGAAGCATTGGACAAAACTCAGACGTTGTTGAAGCCTGATTTCATGAAGCAACATTCAAACCTCAGTCTCTGTTTGTTCGTGTTCGTTTCTCTGTGACAGACGTTCTCTTCTTCTCACCTGTGTCTCATTTTGTGTCGAGAGTTGTGCTGAACTCCAGAGGGCGCTGTTGGCAGGCATGATGGGATGTCTGAGCTGAGCTGCGTCTGGACCGGACCGGACCACAGGAGGATCTGCAGTCAACAGGTTTCTGCTTCTTGTCTCCTGGTTTTCACCCACAATCACAGAATGTTTAAGAACAAACTATCTTTCACCCTCTGACCCAAAGTGACGACTCGTCAAAGCTCTGATCTCTGAAAGTGTTTGATATCTTGAGTTAATATCAGAGAAACTCAGGCGTCTTCAGAGGATTATTTTCGTCACAGTTTTGAAGCCTGCTGTGTTTAAACTGTGTATTTATATTTTTATGGCTGTGTTTGTGTCGACCCCTCAGACACCTGTGGTTTATTTAGAAGTGTGGAGCCAGTGAATACCAGGCAGGAACACGCCGCTCCTCTCGCCGCCACCTTATCTCTCACATCTGTTCGACAGCCATCTCGTGACTCGCTGGTCTCGACCTCGTGTTGACGTCGGTCTAATGAAACGGTGAAACTGTCACACGATGTTTTTTTGAGTACTTTTACTTTGAGTATTTCTCCCGTGTAGTGTTGTAGTACTTCCTGTGCAGGACACACGTCCATCTGTCTGTGAGTCTGTTCTAAACATAGCGTCCCACCTTCTCGCTCTTAATAAGGCAGCTGTCGGTCTAAACGGCCGGTTGGCATTGAAACCGGTTTGAGCCGGACCGGGTCCCGCCCCACCGCCGGATCGGCTTTCACAGCTGAGCGCCTTGTGTCTGAAATCGCTGACAGGAGAAAGTCCGAGGCCAGAACCTTTTTTTAAGCCTCCGGTATTTCCGTCCCGGCTTCGTGGAAGTTCAGAGCGGCTGGAAGGCGTCGAGGCCGCCGAGGCGCTCCTTCACACCGGCTGAGCCTCGACTGTGAGCGTGTGACCGGGACGAAGCCGCCGTGTCTCAGAGGAGCAGTTTCCTCTCTTGTCCTGCTCGTCGAGGTCTAAACCGACTGATCTGCGTCAGAGTCTCCAGATCAGACGGGTTTTGATTTGCACAGTCGAACCAGCTCAGTGATGTGTCTGACGTTCATCGGTGAAGATTATGGCTCAGACCCGTCAAACTGATGAACCTGGTTCTGATGGTGAAACAGTTCATTTCATCTTGAACAACGTGTTTTTAGAATCAAACATTTTTAAGCTCTTAATCTGAAAAGTCACCAGATAACGATGTTTCCCTCTGAGCTGCTGAGGAGAAAGAAAGTAAACATTGTACTGAAGTGCAGCACTTATATAAATATACTTATAATCTACCTAAAAACTTTAATGAGTTTTACCATTTTTATATAAAGTCAATGTTTATTTGCCAGACTGACACAAAAACAGGAAACAAAGCAGAGACCATCGTTTGTCATGATGTTAGTTTTATTGCCGTTGGTTTAGTCGGTGATGAATGAGCACAGTGATCACAGTGTCTTACAGCATGAGACCCTCACAGGGGTCAAAGGTCAATGAAACACAGGCGACATCATCAGGGCTCCACTTCGACTCGTTCATCGTCGACTCTGCGAGTCTTTGGCTGGTGGCTCGTCGACGCCGAGCCCCGAGTGTCGCTACTATCGTTAACACAGCTACTGATTAATGAAGCTACTTATCAGCTAATCGATTGTCTAATCTACAGTTATTGATGGAAGACTGTTTACAGGAAGTCACAGAGATACAGGTACAGTAAAATGGCCGACGCTGGGACGAACGAGGTCAGTAGCTCAGTTTGGGCTGAAAACACGGACGGGACTGAAGCTTCAAACCAGCACGAAGGAAAAAAGTCTGGCTCTCTGTGAAGGTTTGATTTGAGCTGTTTCTTTTTGCTGATGATGATGTTCTTTATATTAGATGTTAGTCAAGAGTCACATTTTACTGAAGACGACTTAAGTACAGCTGCTGCTGTTGTTGTTTACATTTGAGGAGGCCGACCTACGAATCACTGAACACAGAGAATGTTATGAGACACATGTTAGAGGTTTTACTTTATCATAACAATCACAATTTTTCATCGACACAATGAAACGACGAATGTAATTCAGTGCATATTTGTTGCAGTTCAGGGGAAGTCTGTGATGTTTTTATAAAAGTAAAGCCTCAGTTTTCTTCAGTTTTCCAGCTCCGTCTGTTTCCAGCCCAAACACGAGGGGGTTTCCCACCAGAGGAGAGCGCCCCCTGCTGGTTCCACTGCTACAACATCTGACCTGAGGGCAGCTTCTCAACCAATCGCACAGGTAAGAACGTTTCTGAATATCGTGACGAAGCAGCACCAGTGACAGATTTTAAAACCAGCCTGTTGTGAAAAGAAAAGAAAAAAAAAGCAGAAGAAAGAAAGAAACAGAAATCATCTATTTCAAAGTTCCCTTTAGGCTTCACAGCTGTGTTTTGATTCTGGAGGTTAAAAAAACACTTTGGCAATGTTTTTGGCTGTAAAATCATCGACAATGTTTTTCAAAAATTATCAAAAAAAAAGATCTAAAACTGTAAATTAGTCCAAAGCTACAACGAAGCTGGGCTGCGAGGGGAGTCGGCTCGCTGCCAGTCTGGGTCTGAGAGCCGGACTGTGGTGGGTTTGGGAGACGGCGCTCTCTGCTGCAGGAAACCAGCCGAAGCTTTGACAGAGCCGACGATCAGAAGCTGCAGCTCGTTCAGATCAGACTCACATGTGACTTCCTGTTCGGACGTTTGCAGCTTCGGATCAAAGGCTCTGTCACAATAAGGTGTTTGTTTTGGCTGAAGAGCACAAAGACAGAATGACATGAATCAACATCAGGGTTTGATAATGTACATTTTCACTTCTTCAAGTTCTTTGTTCATTGTCGCCTTAAGCGGCTGCAGGCTCCTCCCCCTGACCCTCCCAGGCTCCCGTCACAGACACGACGCGTAGAAAACACTAATGATACAACTCTGCTTTAAAAATAAAGGATTCTACATTTCAAATGTCAGTTTGATGCGACTCTCTATAAAACTCTGCGTCTGGTTAGTTGGATTAGTGGATGTGTTTTCTGTGGCACTTGAGTCACGCGTGGCCTCGACATCTGAGCTCTGACTCTCTAATAATGATCTCTGTGTTTGGATCCGCTCGTTTGTGATGTCACACCGAAGCCTCCGGACCAGCCAATCGGCATCGACTCCGCTGAACGTTCAACAACCTGAAATACTTCCTGAAACCAGTCTGAGTTTTTGGCCTCTCTGGTTTCTTCTGCGTCGTTCTGAGGCTTCGGTGAGCGAGCGGAGGCTCTGATTGGCTGAGAAACAGGATTCATACTGGAACCAGAAGGAACCAGATTCAGTTTGGCTGTTTTCATTCTCATCTTTTTCTTTCAGTTTGAATCAAACCAGTTCCAGTTTTTCTGTTTGGCTCAGACGGAGCTGATTGGCTGCTCCATATATGGTTCTGCCTCATTAACTGATTCACTGTCTATGGCTTCATCAAGGTGTTTGTTGGCGTCTGTGAGCTCCCACTGGCTGCTGGGATATGTAGTCGTCTGTCTGGCTTTGTTGAGGTAGCTGTTCGTCTGCATGCTGTTCACATGGGAGCGAGCGCTTCGTCACTCTCACGTCTCACAACGATCTCATGACTTTAAAGGGCAGAGTCACAGTCGGCAGTTTTCAGCCTTTAAAACGTTTTTAGCTTCAGTTTTTCTGCCGTGACGTAGAAACGAATTCATCATGACCAAACTGAGCCGAGCGGATCAAACGTTTCTCTGCTTTAAACAGTGAGTCTGAGCCGTGGGGGGTTCGAGGGGAAAAACACTGATGTTCAGAAAAACACACAGAGACAAACATTTAAAATCATCGAAAACTAAAACTCTCTTCAATATTTAGCACTTTGAAAATTAGAAGTCAAAAAGGTAAAGAAAAAAAAAGATTCCCTTTCAAAGTGTGTTCAGAGCCACACGAAGCCTTAACATCACTGCATCGCAGCAAACCCGCCAAAATAAAAGCCCCGCCCCGCTGCGTGTTCACGTCAGCCGCTCAGACACGGCTTCAAGGCCTCGCAGCACCGACACACGTTCAAATCCATTTTAATGTAGAGAAACAAACTGGACTCTGAAGTTAAAGTCAGAATGTTCGTCGTTGAGTTCCAGTTGTTTTAATTTAGAGAATAAAATGAGCCTCTGGAGTCAGATTTCAGTTGGTTTTCATTGGTGTTGCAGAAGCTTTACAGCTGCAGCTTGACACAGGAGGAAACACTTCCCATGATGCCCTGCTGCTGCCGGCCCACGCAGCTCACAGACATTTGCATAAAATCTACAGGATTTTTATTTTGAAAGTCTGAGAGTGAGGAAGCCCGGAGCCGCGTGGCTCGTGTCTGTCGGCTACACGTGAACAATCAGCCACAAATCATCATCATCACATTCACATACTGCATCAAATATAGATAACGCACATGTTCAATATATTCTGTCCTGTTGGACGCATCAGCAAAATAAAAGCCTCCACAAAATAAATCTCTGATTCATTTTACAATATGTAAAACAAAACACGATTCCTTTTCAAAGTGCCAGCAACATTATTTTACAACAATGTGCAAATGTATGTAGTTTTATTTCATTTACATTCTAATCTTCATGTTTCCCCGTGACAGGTGGACGGAGAGTGGTTGCTAGGAGACAGAGTTGTAGACACGCCCCCGCAGACTGCTGATTGGTGGGATGTGGGCCAGAGTGGTACGCAGGACGTCCTGTAGGACTCTGGGTTTGGCTAGCGGACCGCGCCGGCTCTACGGTTAAGACAACGACGTAAGGCAACGCTCGGCATCGGGCTGAGTCCTCCGGCTCTCATCTCGCCACCAGCTGATCTGACATCGGTCGGTTCTCAGGCTGCCGACCAATCCGGTGCCAGCACATTACCAGTGAGTGCAGAGCAACGTTAAGCTCTGAAGTTGGATTCATATTTCAATCAGCCAATTGTTTTTTTTTTTTTGACATTAAGACTTAACATGTTCTGACAGCAGCTTCAGCAGCTCAGTGGTTTTTCATGGACAGAGCAGTTTGTGGCTCAGAGGAACAGCTGTCTCCGGTCCACCAGTGGATCCACCTGCTCCTCTTTGTTTTGGAACATTCATTCAGTCAACGGTTAAATTTGGTCCTGAAGAAAAGAGTCCAACTGCAGCTCAGCTTCTGATGAGAAGAAACCTGGCACAAAATGTTCAGGCGTGAACCTGAGAACCTGTGATTCCAACCATCAGCACCGACCAGATCCTGTCGACGGGGAGCGAACGCTCGGTGGAGCTCAGCACCGACCAGACCGAGAGAGAGGCAGAGAGAAGAGTGAGCAGGTTGATATTGGCAGCCTGGAGCCCCGGTCTGGGTCAGGCCTGGTCTGGGATCTGCCCCGGTCCAGGATCGGCCCTGGTCCCGGATCGGCCCCGGTTCAGGATCGGCCCTGGTCTGAGATCGGCGCCGGTCCGGGATTGGCCCTGGTCTGAGATCGGCCCCGGTCCGGGGTCAGGCCCGGTTCAGGATCTGCCCTGGTCTGAGATCGGCCCCGGTCCGGGGTCAGGCCCGGTTCAGGCCCTGCAGGGCGCGTTTCGCTCTGTTTGGCACGTCAGTCGACCCGGGGACGCAGGACGACCTTTGACCTGATTCTCACGCAGACCTGAAGCTCCTGATGAGGAGGTCAGATACACGACATGAAGGGGTTAAAGGTCAGATCCACAGTGAGTTCAGCTTTTATTTTCATGTTTTTCTTCTAGTTGTTGTTCAGACTAAACGTTCAAATAGTTTCTGTTTGTGTTGTGAATGTGACGAGTCTGACTGACCATGTGATTCCATGGTGATCTGATGAACCTGTCTGTGAGATAATGTTTTACAGTCAGTTCTTAAATGAGACAAACGTCCGTCCCAACATTGAACGTCTCGTTTTGTTCAGATTCAGCTCATTAATACAAAAGAGCAAAGAACAAAAACAACTCAGAAACTGGAACTCGGTCGTGTTTGGTGTTTGTGATTGATAAATGGCCAAATAATCAAAATAATCAGTTACAGAAATTGTTGCTGGTGAGTTTTCTCAGAAGCTTGAGCTCAGATTTATTAACCCCTTGTTAACCCCCACAGAGACGTGAGCTGCAGGGACAGCAGGGGGGCGGAGCCTGTTGGTCCAACAAACTGGACTCTGGTGTCTGATATAAAAACATCAGTGTTTCATGGATTCTCACTGGAACCTTCCTCTGAACATCAGCTCTGTCTGACAGCAGGTCAGAGGTCAGAGGTCAGAGGACCAGCACAAGAAGCTGCTGATTCACAGTATTTAACAGGAAGGAGCTGATGTGTGGAAACATCAGGGCGACGGTTTCAGTTTAAACGACCTCATCAGGTTTTAGAATCAAAAACAGGCGTCAACAATCAAAGTGTCACATAAAGTGCTCACACACAGGCTTAAAGACGTCGAGTGGAGGCGAGTTCAGGACGAGAGGACGAGAGGACCGGGACGGGCCGACGACGCCTTCAGGCATCACCGAGCTCAGCGTGGTGCGTTCATGGACCGCTTCGTAACCAGAGGAGACGTTACCACGACGACCTCTGGTCTCTTTCTGGGGTCAGTCAGTCTGTCTGTCTAAACTCTGTCTCAACAAACAGCCACCTCACACACACACACACACACACACACACACACACACACACACACACAC
>JBBMOC010000664.1:0-7500 GCA_037975185.1 Centropyge bicolor
CACACACACACACACACACACACACACACACACACACACACACAGAGCTGGACAGAGTTGCTTTAAGTGTGTGATTCCTCATTCTGCTCGGTGTTCACACTCACAATGACACAAAGGTCAAGAGATGACTCAACAAACAGGAGTTCTGATGGTGAGATAACACATTCAAACTCTACACACACACACACACACACACACACACTGAGGGTTTTTAATGAACATAGCTGAAACACATCCAGACACACCAGATACTGCTTAATGCATCGACACAGGAAGCAGCAAACACAGCCACTCATGAACAACCGGAGCTGGTCAAACTCTCGTCTGAGTGACAAGTACTGAACTACATTCATCTGATCAGTGATCAATGCTCACTGACTGTTTGTTCTCTAAGTCACAGCTAACGTCTTGTTTTGTCCAACCAACAGTCAAAAGCCAAATTTACATCGACATGAAACAGAGAAAAGTGAATTTAAGCTGCTGGACTTTCATGTGTTATGGAGCATTTTCACACGGTGGCTCTGCTGCTTGTATTTAAACACAGAATCTCAATTTTTCCATGAAAGTCCACGAACCACACACACACACACACACACACACACACACACACACACACACACCCTTCAAGTCTGAAAACCACTGACTCTTCTCGTCTTGCATCTCGCCTTTATTGTTTAAAGCAAAGCAATATTTCCATTTTCCCTCCTCCATCCTTCCTCCTCTAGCTCCTTGATCCTTCCTTCCTTTTCCATCCTCCCTCCACTTTACATCTCTATATATAAAACGCTCTCCGTTGCCTTCTCCTTCCTCCCTTCATCTCCCTCCACATCCTCCCCTTCCTCTCTTCCTCTCTCTCTCCTCTCTGTCTGCCTTAATGCATTCACACCACCCCTTCACTCAGCCCCATGTTTTATTCATCAAAGCCGGTATTATTCAACCAACCCCCCAGCATCTTAGTTTGCTCCGCCCCACCTCCCACCCATCGCCCCCCTCCCTCCTCCACCCCGACACATGGTTCATCCCTGGAGGCGAACGCACTCCCGGTTCCTTCCTCTGGTCCTCGTCTCCTTCTCGCTCCCTTTTTTAAGTGCTCTTCTTTCCTTAGACGCCCCCTCAACCAAGAAGAGGCCTTCGAGGGTCATGGGGATTTTGAGCTTTGGCTGGACAATGAGTCAGAAATGTCCTGATTTGATGGTAATTTTTAATGTTTTCACGCAAATAAATGTTGTGTTTTGCTACTTTGTCGTCAATTAATTTGACACAGTTCGAGCCACATCCTCAGAGAATACCCTCTGTTCGACAGGAAGTGATTGGTTTGTGCATCTGTAACAAACTGATAAAATGTTGGCAGGAGAAGCCACAGAGGCTGAAAAAAGCAACGGATGCAGAAAATAGAGTAAAGAAGACCTGGAGGTGTCGGACCGACCTCAGTGGACAGACACAGCACAGTGAAGCAGCACAGGTAGAAATGACTGCTCTCACCTCTGTCACCTGCCAATCACATCACCAAGCTACAAGTCAAGTCTAAGCCCTGAACTTCGTCTTTCAGGTTCCAAACAAGTCTGACAAATGCACCTTTCCTTACTTTTGCCTGTGATTGGCTGCTGGTGGAAAGTAAATGTTGAGAGAATATCAAGTCAAATGTGAAATCACAAGTTGAGATTTAAGTCATGTGACTAAACACCTCTGCCGGTGCCAGTGCATTATTTTAAAATAATGCATGTGATTGGTCAGAACAACCTAAAGCTGAAAGACTGCTGGTCTCAGCTGTTCAAGGCTGCAGATTCACCAGCTTTTATCGAGTTAAAGTAAAGTAAGATTGAAAATGCTCACAAAATATTTCTATTTAAATTGTGCATTGCACTAATATATAAATAAACAGAACACACACAGTGTATAATCTTATTGTGATGTGTCTGTTATTTTTCAGGAAGCACACAGCTCACTGTCAGCTCACCTGCAGTCAGTATCAATAAAGTGAGAGATGAAGTCATGAGGTGGAAACACTCGTCAGATTCAGGGTCACGTTTCTGATGTGTCATTTAATCAGGTCGACTTTAAAGCAGAGTTTCCATCTGTGAGTCACAAACAGCCTCTGTCATACATCAGTATCTGTTCCATTATCCACAGTCTGTTGAGCAGTGATTAGTCAAAACACGCAAATTCAAAGTGAAGTGAACAACGTTCCACTGATAACAGGTTTGATTCTGGAGCAGGTTAGAGCTTCAAAGAGCAGCTCTGTGGAACCATCTCATTCCTATTTGAGCTCTTTTCTTATTAACTTTGATTTGAACTTACTTCCTCCTTCAGCCATCTTTGTTTCCCTCACTGCTCGTCCCTTTTTCTTTCCTTTTCTTCTTTGCTGTTTTTTATCTCCTGTTTGCTCCTTTACCTCTGATTCCTCTGGACAGTTTCATTCCAGCTCATCTCATTGTTCTTTTCTCTCTCAGTCCTCTGTGTTAAGCTTCTCGTCTGTGAACCTGTTTCTGTCTCATTTTCACTGCAGTTCTCCTCCACACAACTCTCCATCTGCCTCAAAGCCTCTTTTACCTTTTTCCAATCTCCAGCCTTTTTCCCTTCTGCTCCTGCTTCTCATTTCACTTTGGCCTTTTCCCAAAGATCGGATCCTGGATATTGACAACCATCAGCTCCCACATTCATCTGCCATCCTCATCCTTGTTCTCCTCCTCCCTTCACTCCTCCTCTCTCTTTTTATATTCCTACTTTTATGCTGTAGAATCTGTTTTTTTCAGGCTGAACTCTTTTCTCTCAACCAATGAAACTGAAAATAGACCTGTTTTAAAGCCAAACGCTGCTGCAGAGTCGAGTTATGTTATGGATTTAAAAACCACAGGTCTTTAACTCTTTACTGACATTTGCATAGAAAATGGATGTTTCAGCCAGCAACAAGTGATAGAAACCACTTTGCAGGATAAAATGACGAGGCTGTAGTTGAGCATGAGGAGCTCGTCTCTGAGCATGCTCAGTGACCTGCTCCTCATGTAGCTCCTGGAGTACGTGCAACTATCTGCCAAAATACCACGAGGGGAAATCGTGCTCAGTGATTACAGGCTCAGCATTAGAGCTGAATTCTCAACCTGACATGCATATCTCCCATAAACACCACACAGGCGCCGGGGGCAGGTGAACATGTGTAATTTTTTCCCTCCTGCTCCAACTTATCTCCCCACAACTCATTTGCTCTCCTTTCTCCTTCCTCTCACTCTGTTTAATGCATTCATCCCACTCAGCTCAGCAGATCCTGTCCCCTGCAGTGCATTTTTAATATAACATGCACATTTCCAAATTGTGTCTATTATGTATTCGATGTCTCTATTTCCTCTGTTTTCTATCGTCCCACACAATCTGCGCTCGCTCCCAAACCTCATCCCCAAAACTAAACGCTCTCATTGCTCCGGCTGTTTGCACCACTTACTCTTCTTCTTCTCCTCTATCGCTCTCCGCAAATGTAATTTATTCTCTCTGACACACACACACACACACACACACACACACACACACACACACACACATACACACACACACACACACACACACACACACACACAGCGGACAACACTTGACTATATTTTAATTTCCCTAAAGTAAATTAGTCCACCTCTTTCACCAGACACAAATACACACACACCTCATTGTCTGCTACTCTTTCCTCAACTAATTTGCTCTCTCTCTCTCTCTCTCTCTCTCTCTCTCTCTCACACACACACACACACTCATCCGTTCTCTTAATGACCTCTAAAATGAATGTCACTGAGACTCCCATCCTGCACCATTATCTCCCTGCCTCCCTCTCTCACCCCGCTCGCTCGCCCGCCCGGCCGTTATCTCACCCTCAGAACTCTCTCCTCCTCTCTCAGCCTGTCGTCCCTCGCTTTCACTCTGTCTTTTCAAATTACTTTTTTTTCCCTCCTAACTTTATCTCTTGGGTGATATATCTTCTCCAAACACACCGTGCCTGTTTTTTTTAAACGCAGCGATCTTCAGTGCTCTCTTCAGGACCTCGCTCGTCGCCCGTCGTCTTATCGCCCGAGAGCTCGTCGCTGACATTCCTTCTCTTCAACGCTAAAGTTTCGTCTTATCGTTCCCAAACTAATTAAGTTTTCATTTGTCTTCCCTTTTCCCCTGCAAACTTTAAACTTTGTTAAACACATATCATCAATCATCCACTCTCCGACGATGAGCTGTGTCAATGAAAGGCTGATTGATTCATTCCTGAAGTTAAGGATTCTGGTTAATTGGTTAATCATCATCCACTGGTTTGAATGAAAAAACCCTGTTGCTTCTGTCTTACAGAAAACAATTAGTCCAGCCGAGCACATAAAGCTGCACTACATCGATTTAACTCGGCTTCACGTGGGAATTCCTAAGCACATAATTAGCTCTGATTTCACGGCTCAGCTCTGCCACTGGGCACACGTTCAGTCAGACGAACTGTTCCCAGCTTTATCGCCGACGGTGAGCTGCGAGAAGACGAGCGGGAGGACGAGCAGGAGGACGAGCGGGAGGACGAGCAGGAGGACGAGCGGGAGGACGAGCAGGAGGACGAGCAGGAGGACGGGAGGGAGGACGATGTCAGAGTTCAGTGAACCTAGATATCAGTTTGTATTTTTGACATAAATTTGAAGGTTTGACATCTATTGTTTGTTCTCATGAATGTTAATTATTAAACGCCTTGCCCATTTATTTTGGTTCAGTCGTCGCATCCATCTCTCACAGTCCAACTTTTATTAAACAGTTGATGGCGGCCAACCCCACCCCCCTCTGACAAACCTCATTTTCTCTCCTGCAGATCTTGGGTATTCCTCTTTTCCTCCATACTTTCCAACTTATCTTACAAACCTGATTGAGTCTCCTCTTGCTCTGTATCCATCACCCTCCTCACTCATTCACCCCCAGACTAACTCTGTCCTCACTCGTTCACCCCCAGACTCACTCCCTCCTCACTCATTCACCCCCAGACTCACTCATTCACCCCCAGACTAACTCTCTCCTCACTCGTTCACCCCCAGACTAACTCTGTCCTCACTTATTCACCCCCAGACTCACTCCCTCCTCACTCATTCACCCCCAGACTCACTCATTCACCCCCAGACTAACTCTGTCCTCACTCATTCACCCCCAGACTAACTCTGTCCTCACTCATTCACCCCCAGACTAACTCTGTCCTCACTCATTCACCCCCAGACTAACTCTGTCCTCACTCATTCACTCCCAGACTAACTCTGTCCTCACTCGTTCACCCCCAGACTAACTCCCTCCTCACTCATTCACTCCCAGACTCATTCCCCCCTCTCTCCATTCTCTCTGTCTCTCCTTAACCAAGCTCATTTAGCTTCTCTCTCACAGCTTCAGTCTCATCTCCACCTGCTGAATCGTCCTCTCTGCTTCTTCCTGTCTCGACCCTTCAAACCGTCCAAACCTCCCTCAAAGTGCTGGAACCTGCAGTTTTCTTCACAGACCTCACGTCGTCGGAGCTCCCTCCAGCTAATTCGCTCTGTGTGTGTGCTGGTCTTATCTGCTGGATTAAAGCTCTCTGTGTAACATGCATATCAGCTTCATCACATCTCGAGCTCATCCCACCTCTGCTGCGGCTCTGTGTTGTTCAGCCTGGTGTAAAATGCAGCTTTATCTCCACACAAACTCAGTCAGTGCTTCTCTGTGTCCCATCTCCTCGCTGCATCTCCGGGCTCTGGGAGGCGTATCCCCCCCCCCCCCCCCCCCATATCTGCTATAATCTGCATGGTGAGCGTTTCTCTTGCGTTTCTCACAGACAGTGAAAGTGATCAGACCCTGTTATCTCTGTCTTTAAGGTCGACCGTGTTCTGGAAGCTTCTCCTCACGCCGCCGCTCGGCTTCCTGTTTTCAGGGTTAATGACTGTTGCACATTCCTGCAGCTGCGAGCGGTGCATGTTTCTGAGAGAAGAAGTGAGCGCTGGAGGACAGAGATATTTAAATTCCTGTGAGTTAGAAAGTGCAAACGGAGCCTCGGCCTCGCAGCAGTGTGAGATGGGACCGAACTTCCCTCCTGCATTTGAATAACTTTTAAGTAAAGCGGCGTGAAAACGGACGGCCGAGCTAATTATTCCATACTTAATATAAATTTTTCATTTTATCGCTCGTCCTCAAACTGTATCTGCTGATTTATAGACTCATATTAAATCTTAGCTTGAGAGCACTGCTTCATCAGTTCTGGTCTGAAAGGTAGAATCTGATCACTCATAAGAACAGAAGCTCGAACTCGACGTCTCACTTTGCAGGTTCATTTCACAGGAAACATGTTTTACAGCTGTGACAGTCACTGGATGGGATGAAACCAGCGTATCTGTCTCCTGGCTGGAGCAGCACGACAGCTGTCTCACCCTCTCTAAAGTGATTTACTGACGGAGGCAGATGTCTGGTCACGACACATTAGCAGAAGTTCAGATGTGCAAACCTTTAATATGAGTGAAATGACAACATGTTCTGTGCAGCGAGAGGCAGCAGAAACAGAACAGAAACATTTCTAAACATGGAACATTTACTTGATTTCTTACTTCATCTACTATGTTTTCTGTTCATCCATTTATTGTGTTGCAGATGGAAATGAGATGCAGACGACTGACTACCTGCCTCACCTGGATCTATGTGAGTCTGTGTTCATGTGGTGAAGCCTTTTATAAACAGAGGACATTTTGACACAGCTGGAAAAGAGCAGGTCCCAAGTCTTGTCATGAAATAAACACGAATGGAACGGAGCCATTGTTCATGTTATTACTACAACGACAGGTCAAAACGTCAGCTGTGAAAAAGGTCGAATTGAAAAGCAGCATCAGATTCAATTCATTCACTTGAAGATTTCAGGAAACTAAAACCTTTTTCATATGTGAATTAAGGAAAAAACCATAGCCTGTATAAAATATGGACGTAGTGTCCGTGACGTCACCCATAGGTTTCTGAAGAGCAAAAATGAAGCAAATCGTAGTGCGTAGCCATCTTGGTAGCCTACCTCCGGTTACTCCAAATATGGACAAAGAGGTGGAGCGAGGGCGGAGCTGAGGCGGGTCGAATGAACGCTATTGGCTGAAAAAAGCCGCTTTATTCGAAATAATCAAACTAGCTACGGCTAACCAGCTAGGTTAAATGCTAAATATCGTTGCTAGCCGGCTAACCCCACGACGATCTCTTTCCCAAACTCAGTGACTAGAATTAGCCGGGGTGACGCCCTTTAGACCGTCAGTGGCTAGTTGTCAATCAAAGTGGCGCCACTTAGATTGACAGCTATAAATTGTGCATAATGATGTATGCTGTATATTTTAAACCAACGCCTTATAAAAAAATTCGTTTTGAACCAGGCTGTAAATATGTTTTTTTCTGTGGTAAAATCAGACATTTTAACATGGGGCTCAAATGTAATTGACTCCCTTCTGCAGCCTGCTCTAGTGGTTATTCGAGGAACTGCAGCTTTTTTGCACTTCCGCATTGGCTTCATTTTTCAGCGCC
>JBBMOC010000664.1:12500-23794 GCA_037975185.1 Centropyge bicolor
GACGAGTGTCTCCACCCAGAGCAGACACTGGATCTGTGTCAGAAGCTCTGATCTCACTGTACAACATGAAACGGTATAATTACTACTAACCCCTCATCGATCGATATGAAAACACAGTCGAGTGCTAACTTCAGAATCTTAGCTAATGTGAGAACCAGCTGGTGTCACGGTAACAAGCCTCTAACTGTCCTGGACGGAAACCTGCCGTATGGCTCTCAGGCCCTCTGAGGACACCTCTGCTCGGCCCCGGACCGTTTAGCTCCTGACAGGTGCTGGACGCGGCCCCGACAGGCCGGAGACGCAGAGAGGACGTCTAATGGTTTAATGGTATCTAATGGGCTGGTTCAGGTTCCTCTGTGGTGAGGGTGGATGGATGTGGAGCTCATCGAGCTTCCTGAGTCAGTGCTGTGAGTTCATGATGTAAACTTTGTCTAAACTTTTTCAGTCAATATGTACAGTTTGACATGAACACACATCAGTTGTGTCACACTGACAGGACAGGTGTGTTTCTACCTGCTCCAGGAGCCGGTGGAGCTGTGAGATGCTATAATGGTTTGAATATGAGGATAAAGGACACTCACACTGCTGCACCTGGTCAAACAGGAGGAAGCTGAGAAAAGTGTTCAGAGCCAGAGAAGTTTAAACCCTGCTGGATACTTTCTCACCTCCACACACCTGGTCGATCAAGGCAGGAAGTACTACTAGAATAGCTCCAGTACTAATAGTAGATGATGCAATATTTACCTTTTATCATAGCCAGTTATTAGAACTCACCAGAAACACAGCAACCGACAAATAAACTAGTAGTAGTAGCAGTAGTAGTAGTACTATGTTCTAATACTCAGCTTACAATAGTAGTTTTGATATCATAGTGTTGCTAGATATTCTTGTTGTAGTGCTAGTACTCGTAGTACTATATTCACAGCTGTACTTCAGCACCATTAGTAGGTGTTGCAGTTAAAAGCAGTAACTATCAGTAACTGTAGGAACAGTATGAAGACAAAACACCATGTCTTTCCTTTAATATCCATCACAGTGAGCGTGTTGCCTGTGGAGATCTGAGCTGAGCTGCACTGATCCATAACATATATCTGTGAATTAATTTTCATGACTGCCACTGGTTAAAACATGGAAACGATCTCTCTCCCACTCTGGAGCTGTGGCAGACTCTGATCTGCAGGCAAATCAATACAGAGTAAGAGGATGGACACACACACACACACACACACACACACACACACACACACACACACGCACACACACACACACAGAGACACACACAGAGTTTTTTTTAGAGCAAGTCATTATATAAAAGCGCTTTGTTTTGCTGGTGAAGCTCTGCCTGGGGGGGGGCTTCTCGGGGCTCGGGGGGGTAAAACATGTTTTCATCACAACATGACATTAAAACGGGTTCATGACATTTACTTCATGTGTTCACTTCTCTTTTCTTTTCCTCCGTCTTTGTTTCAAAAATGCACACTCCTCCGTCCTCACTGCGGACAACACAGATCGGTCGATGGTCAGAAACACAGGACTGATGAATAATAAACCAAGAGGGCGACACACTCAGGTCATCAGTGCACTGACCTGTGTGAACTGTGAGTGTGTTCATGGTGCACTGACCTGAGTCACACATGTAACAAATGTAATGTGTATTCATGGATTCATCTACACTCCCAGAATCCCCAGCAGACACAGAGGCCATTAAAGCCTGATGATGATGTCACGTGACCGATGACACACACACTTCTTCAGAGTGTGCTTCATTATTTGTGTTCGTTTGAATCTGCACCAAATCTGATCATTACAGGCTTTTAAATGGATCCAATAAGTCACGGTCATAATCAGTGAAGCTACATTACTGCAACAGTATCCGATGACAAAACTGCTGAGGTCTGCAACTCTTCCACTATCTTCTTACATAAGACACCACTGTGACTTCACTGTCTTTACTCAGAAGCACAAAAGAAAGCAGAGATCCAACCAGCTGGTAGATGTCCACAGTTTACTCACTGCCATTAAAGCTTTTCCACCTTGTCATTGTCGGAAAAAACACAGGTGTTGCTAATCACATTAACGACGACTCAGCTCTATTCAAGTCCAACTCAAAGTCCTGACAGTGATTCAGCTTGAACAAGGGTCTGAAGCAGCTCAATGAAACCAGCATTGATTTCATTAGTTCCATCTCTTCCTACTGTCTGCTGTTAAAAAAAAAGGCCAATTAAACTCTCAACCTGCATCCACCCAGTGAAGTCTACTGAGGCTCATGTTGTCTCTTCCAGCAAAGCTCTGGCTCGGCGTTCACGCTGCTACACACACACACACACACACACACACACACACACACACAGCTGGGAGTTTGCCAGTTAAACCCGTCGGCCACAGGAGCCGTCGGGGGCTGCTTCGCTCAAAGGCACCTTGAGCTGAGGCTGTTTGGGGACCGAGCTGAAACCATCTTTTTTTTCACTGCTCATCCTCAACCAACTGACCCTCAAGCCAGTTTAACATGTGTGAATGCAAATGTGTGTGTGTGTGTGTGTGTGTGTGTGTGCTCAAACTGGCAACACGAGCATGGACGCAGGGTTTAATCTCTGTGCACCATAAACACAGGAATTATCCTGAGAATCAATAACGTGGAACAAACTGCCACATGGTGAATGGGAGAGAGAGAAGGGAGCGAGGGAAGGAGAGAGGAAAGGAAACGGGAGACAAAGAGAGAACGCGAGAGAAGAAAGTGTGAAAGAGCGAGGAGGTAAGAAAGGAGCGGAGTCCCGGCACTCTCTGGCATGCACAGATATTATTCACTGAAAAGACATGAATACACTCTCAAGTGCAACGCTTTGAGCCGCCTGAGAGTACACACACACACACACACACACACACACACACACACACACACACACACACACACACAGGACGACTACGTGCAACCACAAATCATGCACAAGCTCATACACACTGGAAAATCTCTGTGCTAAAAGGAAACACTGCTCAAACACACTCACACATGAAAATCAGGAAAACACACAAACACACACAAACACACAAACACACAACACACACACAAACAAACACACACACACACAAACACACTGAGGCACTTGAGTACATATATAGACACAAACACACACACAGAGGAAATGAGGAGGGGAATAAGCAGAGAGGAGGAAGGAGGAGCAGAGTTGAAAAGAATCTGCCGTGGAAGAGAAACAGCCCATGAGAGTTATGAGAGGATTACAGGGAAGTGTTGAGGGAGAGAGAGGGGCGAGAGAGAAGGATGGAAAACAACAAACAGGGTGAAGGACGAGGAGGTGGACGGAGAGAGAGAGAGAGAGAGAGGAGGAGGAGACAGGGCAGAGAGGAAACAGCAAAGAAGAGAGAGACAGCAAAGGAAGGAATCTCTGAATTCATCCATCCATTCAGTCAAGGACGGGAAGAATAAAGGAGAGAGAGAGAGAGAGAGAGAGAGAGAGAGAGAGAGAGAGAGAGTGGTGAGCAGAGGAGGGACGGCGAGTCACAGATAACACAGAGCGCACAATGAAAGTGACAGCTTTGCTCCGAGCTCGACTCGGGCTGACTGTTGTTTCATTATAGTCTCATAACTGTCAAATCCTGGAGCGATGGAGGGAGAGAGGGAGGGAGAGAGAGAGAGAGAGAGAGAGGGAGAGAGAGGGAGATAGGGAGAGAGAGAGAGAGTAATAGTAATATATGTTCAGGGTGAGAGAGAAACAGTGGAAAATAAATTGTAAATCAAGCGACACGTCTGTTTCAACCAAGCTGAAATCACATTGCAAGAAGCAGATGGAGACAAAGGCACATACATGCAGTTTATGATACACACACACACACACACACACACACACACACGTTAGGTTTTTATTAAACCACTCGTTCACTGATTCGGTCTCTTTCCCTTTTATTCACTCCTTCACTCTCTCACTCGCTCTATCACCCATTCACTCTCTCATACAACATTTTACTTGAACATTTAAACTCGTCACTCCCTCACTTGCTCATCCACTCACCCGTTCACTCATTCACTCACTCACTTGCTGTGTCATCCACTAACACACTCATTCCTTCACTTTCCCATTCAATCACTCGTTCACTCTATCAGTCATTTGATCACATGTCTCTTTGTAATGCTTACACTCACTCAGTCTTTCTCTTTAATTCACTCATTCACTCCCTTCTCACTCAATCACTCACTCACTTATTCAGTTACTGATACTCTCAGTCACTCTCTCTTTCCTTCACTCACTCAGTCACTTGGACACTCAGACAGTCAGACACAGTTTACTCATTCAGTTTGACTTAATCACTCTCTCAATCATTCGCTCACTCACTCACTCTGTCATTCATTTTGTCATTCGCCCAGTAAAGTCCTTCCCACTCTCTCTCTCTCTCTCTCTCTCTCTCTCTCTCTCGCTCTCTCTCTCTCTCACTCGCCGTCACTCTCTCACTTCTGTCTTTGCTCACTTGTCGGCTCCCTCACTCATTCACACAGTCCCTCACTCACTCACTCACTCGCTCATCCAGAATGACACCATGATGAATGTGTAGCCTGTGTCGTCAGCGGTGGGCTGGTGTGAAAGCAGTGGAAGTGGGGCAGCAGGTCACACACTGTCCCAGGCCTCCATTAGAGCTCTGTGACAGAACACAAACACAGCGACAACCTTCAAAGCCACAACGCCGCCGCTGTGCTCCTTTCTCTCCTCGCTCGCTCTCTGACGCTTTGATCGCTGACAGCAGAGAGGCCTGTGAAGCTTTTAGGAAGCTTTTTCTGAAAGAACTAATAAACCAAAAAGATGCGTCTGAAAAACAGAATATAACTGACTTCAATTCAAAAAGTCAAGATGCTGTTTGTTAAATCCAAAGATGATGATAGATGATGCTTTTCACAAACATGATTATATTCTCAAAACAGCTTAAACTATAAATTCAATTTACTATAGAGGCAAAATACGGCTGCTCAACAAGTGTGACAGCTCAAACCATGAGCTTAGTTTGTTTCCTACTTAGTAGGTTATCTTTAATTTTACAAACTGTTAACATGGGCAGCACTGAGCCCAGACCACCTGTCAATCAAACAGTGTGGGCGGGGCTGAGACACTGATCACTGCTCAGGTCTTTTTCCACCAGTAAAATGATCAGTGCATTAGAATTATCATAGCAAAGCAGCGCCATGCTAACTGACAGGAAACGTCACATGAAACCTGTAATAATTATTATCTCACACTGAGAGAATTGTCTGCAGATACTTATTAAATCTTCTCACATTGTCTCCTTCCTGTTCTCACACAAATCCACAAAATCATCACTCTTCTTCATCTCATCCTTTCCTCATCATCCTCTCACCTCTTCCACCAAGCATCAGGCTCCTGATCGTTCACCTCACATGCTTTCAGCTGCGTCTAACTACAGTCTATAATTCTCTCACAAACACACAGTTTCTCCCGAGAGCGTTCTCCTTCAGAGAGTCGGGTTCATGAAGCAGACGTGTGAAGCAAAGACAACACATTTCATTTCCTCACTGGGACACTTAATTCCTCGTTTCTTCATGTGCACAAGTGGAGAGAACGAGACCAAGAGGTGGAGGCAGCTCATCCAGTCACTCTGCACCCCCCCCCCCCTCCCTCCCTCACACCTGTGGAGTCTGAGGCCTTATCTTCACAGCATTCGATACAGTGAAAGAAGCTACAGGGGAATCTAACCTGGCAACACACACACACACACACACACACACACACACACACACACACACACTCCCGTCCATCCCCCCATTTTCCCCTTCACGCTCTCTTACCTGTGACTGTGATCAGCATGGGCGCCACCAGCGGCCTGTTGTTATCCAGTTTTCGGCTCAGTCGGATCTCTCCGCTGGTGTGATTCAGGAGCAGCAGGTGGAGCTCGTTGCCCCGGTCGATGGTGTAGTACAGCCGGTCTGACACGTCGGGGTCGTGGGCGGGGACCCGGCCGATCACCCCGCTGGGGAAGCTGTTGGAGCGATTGGACACAAAGTTGTTGAAGATGATCTGGAAGTCCTGCAGCGTGGGCCGGTTGTCGTTCTGGTCCACCAGCCGGATCCGGACGGTGGCCCGGCTGACCAGCGGCGCCGAGGTGGCCTGCACCACGATCACGTACTCGTTGCGGGCCTCGTAGTCCAGATCGATGAGCGAGGTGAGCTCCCCTGAGAAGATGTCCATCTGGAAGATCTCGGGGATGTTCCCCTCCACGATCTGGTACATGATCTGAGCGTTGGCGCCCTCGTCCGGGTCGGTGGCCGTGATCTGGGCCACCACCGACCCCACGGCGCTGTTTTCCTTCACTAGAACCTCAAAGTCATCGGCAGGGAAGACGGGCGCGTTGTCGTTCACGTCGAGCACCGTGACCTGGATGTGGACGGGGGTTCGTTGAGGGGGCACGCCGCGGTCCACCGCATAGGCCGTGAGCTCGTAGAAGGGCACGCTCTCGCGGTCCAAGCGGCGAACTGTTCGGACGATTCCGGACGTGGGTTCGATGGTGAAGTCTCCGTCCCCGTCCTCGCCGTTCTGGAAGGTGTACTGAACGCGACCATTGGCGTGAGCGTCGCGGTCGGTGGCTGAGATCTGGAGGACGCTGGTGAAGGGGGGGGCGTCCTCGCTGACTGTCCCCTGATACCTGGGGCTGAGGAACTGAGGCGCGTTGTCGTTCACGTCGTTCACGTTCACCTCCACGTACGTGGTGTCGGATTTCTGCGGAATGCCGTTGTCTTTAGCCGTTATGGCCAAGGTGTAGGTCATCTGGTCCTCGTAGTCCAGCTCTGCCTGGAGGGTGATGGCCCCCGTGGCGGTGTCGATGCGGAACTGTGGGATGTTGTCCTCCAGGAAGTACGTGATCCGAGCGTTTTCGCCGACGTCGTCGTCCGTGGCGCTGATCACAACCACGGTGCTGCCAGGCGGCCGGTCCTCGTTCACGCTGACGGAGTAGTGAGCGCTCTGAAACACCGGCCGGTGCGTGTTGGCGTCTGTGATGTTGATGTGCACCTGGCAGGTGTCGTGGAGCGTGCGGTCTGAGGCGGTGACCGTCAGGACGTAGCGCCGCTCCTGCTTGTAGTCCAGTGGGAGGGCCAAAGAGAGGAGTCCAGCGCCTCCTGCTGTGCTGATGGCGAAGCGGTTCCTGGTGTTTCCTCCTGTGATCTGATAGGTCACCGCACTGTTGACGTCACGGTCCACAGCCGTGACCGTCACCACGCTGGTGCCAACCGCCGCGTCCTCGTTCAGGCGGGCGTAGTACTCCTTCTGGAGGAACTCCGGCCGGTTGTCATTGACATCCATCACGGTGATGGTGACACTGGCTGTGGCAGACAGAGGAGGCATCCCATAATCTCTGGCCTCCACGCCAAAGAAATAGTGCTCCACAGACTCGCGGTCGAGGATGGACCTGACGGTGACCCAGCCCGTGGCAGAGTTGATGACGAAGGGCGTGTCGGAGCTGGTGCCGGTCAACCTGTACTCCAGACGGGCGTTGTCCCCTGAATCTGTGTCGATGGCCTGAATGTGGAGGATGGAGCTGCCGACGGGGGCGCTCTCCAGCACGGAGGCCTGGAACGGTGTGGAGACGAAGATGGGCGGGTTGTCATTGACGTCGGTCACCTGGACACTGACGATGCCGGTGTTGTTGGAGAGAGGAGGTCGACCGTTGTCCTGCGCACGAACACGGAGCGTGTACTCGCGTTCGGACTCGTAGTCCAGCGGCGCCACCACCTGGATCTCCCCGGTGACGCTGTCGATGGAGAACTGCCCCCGGCTGTTACCGCTGATGATGTTATAGTGGACGGCAGCGTTGCTGTCCTTGTCCCGGTCTGTGGCGCTCACACGGAGGATCTCGGAGTGAGGCCTCACGTCCTCCTTCACTGCCACCACATAGCGCTTCTCGCTGAACTGCGGCACGTTGTCATTTTCGTCCAGAACGGTGATGAAGACTTTGACGGTGGCGGAGCGAGGCCCCGGCTCCTTCCCCTGGTCGCTGGCCTCCACCTGCAGGGTGTAGTGCTCGTTTGTTTCCCGGTCCACCGCTCCACGCGTCGTAATGAGGCCGGAGCGGGGGTCGATCTCGAAGGCCGCCCGGGCCATCGCCGCCGTGTCGCCCACAAAGCGGTAGCGGATGTTGGCGTTGGAGGGGGAGTCTAAGTCTGTGGCTCTGAGCTGGAGGATGGGGTAACCCTCCTCCACGTTCTCCCTGATCGTCTCCCTGTACTCCGTCTGCTCAAATATGGGAGAGTGATCGTTCCGGTCGGAAACAGTGATGGCCACCATCGTGGTGCCGGAGAGGCGGGAGGAGCCGTGATCTGTCGCCGTGACCCGGAAGTAATGCATGTCCATGTGTTCCCTGTCTAGAATCTGTGTGGTGGTGATGAGGCCCGTGTCCGGGTGGATGTGGAAGTAATCAGACGAGCGACTGTTCATCAGCGGAGCTATGGAGTAGCTCACCCGGCCTGCGTCTCCTGCATCAGGATCCGAGGCCGACATGACGATGACGGAGGTGCCGGGCGGCTGGTTCTCCGCCACCTGCACCTGGTAGTTATACTGGGAGAAGTGGGGGTGTCTGTTGGCTGCCCGTCGAGAGCGAGGCCAGGGCATCACAATCTTCCTCCCCCTGTCTCCCTGTGAGCTTTCATCTGCTATTATTATCAGTCGCTCCAGACTCCTCTCTCCCCTTGTGCTGTGCCTCTCCTCCTCCTCCTCCCTCCTCTCACCCCCCTCCCCTGCCTCATGGCTTTCATCCTTCCCTCTGTTGCTATCTGGCTGTGTGATGGTGTTGCTGCCCCTGTCCTGACCCTTCCCTCCCTCTGCCTCTCTCTCCTCTGCCTCTTTCTCCTTTGTTATTCCCCTCTCCTCCTCCTCCTCCTCTTCCTCCTCCTCTCGCTCTCTCCCTCCCATCAGCCTCGCCTCTCTCTCACCCACCCCCACCTGTAATCTCGCTCCCCCAGCAGCGGCAGCAGCGGACCCCTCCAGGTCCTCTCCCTCCCTCTCCCTCTCCCCCTCGGCCCCCATCTGCCGCCTCTCCAACTGTCTGACACCTACGGGCTCTAATGGCACTTGCTTACCGGATTTTAATTGCACATGTGCACAGTCCTCTGTTTGCGTGACTGCGCCTGCGTCAACCATCTCAGTGAGTGCGCTCTCCCACAGGTCCTGCTGCTGTGTGTCACGGTGCCAAGGAGATGTTTCCACTTCAGCCTCATGACTGTATCCCTTCACCTCCTTCACCTCCTCCTCCTGCTGCTTGTTGTTGTTGTTGTTGCTGTTGAATTTGAGCCACACCATCAGGAGCTGGGAGTCGGGAGCTGTCCGCGGTGCTGAAGCCGCGTCCTGCCATGAGGTCAGGTTCACTCCAGAGCGGAGCTGATCCGGATCAGACTGTGCGTAAAGACGCGCTCCGGCTGCAGCTGCGGAGACAGACGCGACCGGAGCAGCACCGAGAGGAAACCGAGCAGGCGAGAAAAAGCCTGAGTCACCGGCTGGAGTTGCGTTCAGTTTTCCATCAGACAGACTGAGCAGCGTGTGGAGGTTTGCACGCTCGCCTGCTCGTGTTTGAGGGGGCGGGCTGCGCACCAGGCCACGATGTGTTGGTGTGATTTGGAGAATTGCGCTTTTGCCGGATGCAGAACGTTGGCCGCCGCTGCTGCTGCTGGGAAATTGGATGGGGAGATCCCTCTGAGTGATGCCTCCCTCCGGGGCCATAAAGTCGGCTAAATATGCACCCCCCACTCCTGCTCTGTCCAAACAACCGAAGCAAGCACCGGGAACCTCCCCGCTCTCCCCCCGGGCCTCGCTGCTCTGCCCTCCGCTCGCCGGTGCTGATTTCCCCTGCTGAGGCTCATTACCAGCCCCGAACAGCGGCTCCAGAGTCGGAAAAGCCAAATCATTATTGGGATAATTAGATGAATTAATGTGTTTGTTGCCTTGGTGCACCCCTCCTCTTCCATCCTCCCTCCGCCCCTCACCCATACCTCTGGTGTGGTGATACCTGGCTCTCCCATCATGCACAGCGGCTCCGCAGCGGTCCAGGTGCGCCCTGGTTCCGGGGTTAATCACGCTCCATCTGCGCGCTTCCTCCTCCTCCCCCCAGCCGGTCACACGGCCATCATCACCCCCCTCTGAGCTGCTGCTGCTGCTGGGATCGATAACATTGTTCCTGCCCAAATGAGAACAATTACCGGCTCCTGTGTCCGAGCAGGAGCCGCCACCAGCACCCAGAGCCCGGCGGCTGCTGCTGCTGCTGCTGCAAACTGGATGAACTGGGTCTGCTCTGTAGTCCACATCTGATCCCTGGATCCGGTTTGAGTCGTGGGTGAACTGAGGGTGAAGTGTGCAGTTTGAAGCCTCTCTCTGTGCTGAACTGTATCCACAATCAATGCAACAAGAGCCACCGGTTGGCACGGGGCCAGGTGAGGGGTGGAGGGCACGTTTGTCGGGGCCTGACCGGTGGAGATGCCCCGGTGTCCGGGAGCCCCGCGCGGCCAGGAGCCTCCTCACCTGACGAGCCCTCTCCCGCACCTCTCCCCCTCTCCTCTCCCCACTTCCGGGTGCCCCGCACAGGCCAGAGGCGCGCACAAAGGCGCCACGTTTGGCGAGGTGTGGCCTCGCCGCCGGCCACCGGTGCGCGCGCGCTCTAGTCCTTTGTACTGGCCGTTTCTTGCCGTTGTGAACCGGCGAGGAGGTGAAAGCAGGTGAGGCTGGAGGAGAAACAACGCCCTTCCTCCTCATCCTCCCTCTCTCCTCTCCGCCATCAGAGCTGCTCCTGATGCATGGGTGGAGAGGAGGAGGAGGAGGAGGCGGAGGTGCCGGAGGGCCGCTTCCACTCCTCCAAAACGTCCCGACTCCTCTCAGTGTCTCCTCCCTCGCCTCATCCCGGTGAAATCCTCCGTGCGCCCCCCCTCCGGAGCATCCCTCGGTGTGCAGCCGCTCTCCGGTGCACCTGCCCCGCTGCTGCTGCTGCTGCTGCCGCTGCTGCTGGATCACTTTACCGGCGTCTCGGCTGCAGAGGCCCGGGGTCCATCGGTGGAAGGCAGCCCCTCCTGTGGTCCCGGTGTCCGGGCTGAGGGCGAACAAAGGGCCGAGGAGGAGCAGGTGGAGCAGAGAGGAGAGCAGGAGCGAGCTGAAGCCCCGGAGCGGTGCAGCCATTTAGTCTCTTCCTTTCTCTGTCTCTCCCTCCTTTCTCCCTCTTCCACCTCTGCCTATTCTTTCTCTCTCGAGCTCGTCTCCCCCCCTCCCTCACTTCTCTCCCTCCCTCGTTCCGGCTAGGTGGCC
>JBBMOC010000665.1:0-23754 GCA_037975185.1 Centropyge bicolor
GTCATGTTGTAGTCTTGTCATGTTGTAGTCTTGTTTTGTCATGTTGTTGTCTTGTTTTGTCATGTTGTAGTCTTGTTTTGTCATGTTGTAGTCTTGTTTTGTCATGTTGTAGTCTTGTCATGTTTAAGTTTTGTCACTATTCACCTGCCATAGTGTTTCATCTCTGGTCACTGTATGTGTCCACTCACCCCGCCTCTGCCTCACCTCTCGTACCAGACCCTCCCATCTCATCTCATCACCTGTGTTCCCAGCTGCAGTCTATCACCCATTAGGACTTTATAAAAGCCAGTTCATTTCAGTTTGCCCTGGCCGGATCGTTGTTTGTTCATCGTGGTACTAGTTCATAGTTGTTTTTCCCCTTGTTCTTTGTCTTGTTCTTCATGTTCTCGCCATTTGTTCTTTTTGATCTGGTTTTCTTGTTCCTTGAAGTTTGGATTTTGACCTGCTGGACCTGACAC
Source organism: Centropyge bicolor (assembly GCA_037975185.1). Lineage (NCBI taxonomy): Eukaryota > Metazoa > Chordata > Actinopteri > Pomacanthidae > Centropyge > Centropyge bicolor. The sequence goes on from JBBMOC010000665.1 coordinate 459, forward strand.
TGCCATGAGTTTTTGTTTGTTGAGTTTTCTTTTGTTTTCATTAAATTACTTGTCCCAAACATTGGTTTTGTGTGTGCATTTGAGTCCATCACCCCAGTCTTTATAACAATCTTGGTCTCAGTGCAGCACCAAATTGTTAACGCTTTACAAATCTCCCACATGAGGAAATAAATGGTGTGACTGTGGAGAGCATATATCAACTAATATCCATTATGTCACCCTTAAGTCACAACTATTTGAAGTACTGAACAAGATGATAATATGTTCAGATGAAGTGAAGCTTGACTCAGAATAAGTCATTAATTCCAAACAAACTCCTCTCTCTTGTCTTTCTCCTGAAACAGATTCACTTTCTCTCTTCTTGAGGCAGCACCTTTTGCCAACCTTTGACCCAGTCAGGCTGTTGTAGATGTCAAAATCCAGCCTTACAGTCAGGACACAGGCCCTGGATATTGAGAACATAGATTGGTTTAATTGAATTTCCAGTGTCCTGCAGTCCGAGTCACCAGAGTAGAGATAATTCCCTTATCCACATCAATGCAGGCCCTCTGCTGGGCTCAGTGAAAGGGACCGTGGACCTGCTGTTTGCTGGCAGGATCTGCCACAATCAATTACACAAGCCTTGTTAAATACCCCTGCGATTTCCTGACTCCACTCACCCCACGCCGACGGTGAACTAAGTTAAAGGCACCAAACAACAGTCAGTGAGACAAATAACCCCGGATCATTGTCCGGCTAGAGTGCAATTTGGTGTCTTAAGATGGCTTAAGCTGGCTGAAGTAATGCCAGTAATGCTGAACTATGCTGGACTTGCAGCTAGTCAGTGGTCTGATGAGGAAGGCTGAGCATTGCCCCCACAGTAACCACAGTCGTTTTGCCTCACCAGCTGGCTCCTGGGCTCCTTTCATTCTGGGTCCAGGCTGACGCCCAACACACACCCACACTCACTAACAGAGGCTGAAATACAGTGAAAATGAAAGTAGTGTCATAATTCCCACCTTTGTTGTCCTCTCTTCTACATGCAGTAAATTCTCCAGTGAGCACATGAACCACTTGTTTAACCTTCTGAATTCAGCTGACAATCACAAATACACATACAGTTTGATACATGTTCAGCATTTATATTACCAAATGTGTTAACTGGTCTAATTATCATAATGCTGTAGTTGCACTTTCATTTTAAGCAATTTAAAGGTTAATGCTGGTATTTTTTTAATGTTTTCATTATTGTCTACAAATCTCATTGAAAGACTAAAACCAGAGTAAAAGTCTTTCTCTTAATATATATATAAATCTTTAAATAAGAACAAAAATAACACAGCAAATAGAGAAATTCTGCATGTTATACAGACCAAAACTAGACTGAATTACTGCATCAGTCATTTCCGTGGGACACTGTAGAACACGCTATTTCTGTCTTTCTTCATTCTTCTGTATTATTGCCATATACACAACAGTTACAGAGAAGGAGTTGTTTGGCAATGAAATGTTAGTGCCAGGCTTCCTTCAACATTGCCAATAATCAGGAAGTAAGAATGAGAACCTCAGACATACAACATAAAATTGTGCAAAAGTTAAAATTGGATAAAATATCTATTAAATGAAAAAGAATAAAATACAATATAAAATAGAATTCTGTGTACAGCAGTGATTAAACTAATAAAATTGTGATGTTAACAGGTTGTGCAGGAACGTAGTAAATGTCTATACTCACTGAGAACCAGTTATGGACAGGTAAGGACAGGACGTTGACAGGTAATGCACAATGCATAAATATATATACTGTGATGGCTTAACAGTATCTACTACTACATACATACAGATCAACAATAACATTTTAGCAAATGTGTGGCATTGGCCAACTTAACTCCTTTGTACCAAAGGTCAGATTTCCATGAGTTGTATCCCTTCCATTAAAGTATGCATTCAGATGACTCTCAGATGGATTTGTTCTATTCGTCTTGTTTCAGTAACTGAACTTGCAGACAGTGTTACCTGTCATAAATATGGCTAACTTGATGAGTTTCTAAATGTTTCTGAATCCTCAACTTTCTGATTATTTCAAGGTTTCCATGTTGTTGTACTGGCAACTACATATCAGGCCTTTGACCTCCTCTCTTTAGGCAGTTTCATCATTGAGATCCACTGAGCTAGTGATCAAGCCGATGATAGTCATGATGTCAGCAAACCTGATGATGGATCTGGAGCTATGGGGTCAAAGCAGTTGTGTGGAAACAGGGAGTGCAGGAGAGTGCTGAGCACACAGCCCTGAGGGGCACCAGTGTTGGGAGTTAATGTTGAGCATATGATGCTGTCCATCCGTCCAGCCTGAGATCTTCCGATTCTACAATTCAACAGTTTCATTTAGCAGACACTTTTATCCAAAGTGATGTACTGCAAGAACAGCAATCGAAGGCAAATTGCAGTTCAGTCTCTTGCCCAAGGACACTTAGACATATAGCCTGCAGGCGCCAGGGATTGAACAACCAACCTTCCGATGGTGGACAACCGCTCTACCTCCAGAGTTACAGTCATCCCAGAAAGTTCAGGATCAGATCAGACAGGGTGGTGTTGAGTCTCAGATGTCGGAGCTTGGTAATGAACCTGCAGAGTATAAGGGTATTGAATGCTGTGGTCAATGATCAACAGTCTTACATTTGTAATCCTCTGGTCCAGGTTGGACAGGGCAGTGTGGAGGGCTAGTGCAATGGCATTATCTAGATGGTCTGTATGCAAGTTGAAGTGGATCCAGTGAGTCAGAAAGGTAGAAGGTAGGTTGGTTTTTAGGTCTTTTTTGAGGGACAGGGATGATGGTGGTCTTTGTGAAACATGTAGGGTCCACAGACTAGAGCGGGGAAAGATTGAAAATATCGGTGAACACATCTGCCAGGTGATCTGCACACACCTTGAGAGGTCAGCCAACTGTGTCATCAGATCCAGGTGCCTTGCATTGATTGGTCCTTATGAAGGCTCTGCACACGTCTGCCCTGGATATGACTGGTGGGCAGGGGTCCTTGTTGCTTGGTACCTCCTCAGCAATGAAGCTAATCTGCTGGTTTTCCTTTTCTAGTTTGTAATAGTTCTTAGTCCAACACACATGTCTGGAGTTGTAGCCCTGGTAGTTGGACTCCATTTTGTCCCTGTATTGTTTCTTGGCATTGCTAATAGCTCTCTGTGGCGCATACCTGGAATTCCTGTTCTCCTCCAAATGACCTGAGTTGCAAGTGTCAGCCTGTACTTTAAGTTCGGCATAGACTTCCCTGTTAATCCAGGGCTCCTGATTTGGGAACATTCGTGCAATAATCTTTTGTACAACATCATTGATGCTGACTGTGTCTGTGTATATGTTGTATAACCCTAACCCTGACACACCACTCTTTAGAGCTAAAGCAGTAATGTAGAGCCAAGTCCAATTGATCGGACCATCGGATCATTGGTGACTCTAGCTGGAGTTCTTGCCAATAGGCAGGGAGAAGCCATTCTGAGACATGATCTGATTTGATCTGATATTTTATTATAAGATGATCTTAATCAAACATCAACCCAGTCATGAGTAAGGCAGGCATGATGGAGATGTTTTTTGGTGGGGAGTATAGCAGTGCATGTTGCAGCCAGGAACTTCCTTGCTCTTGACTCTGGGGTGGTTCTCCCTAAGAAGACATGTAGTTGAGTGGCACCAGTTCTATGACTGTCAGATGTTTGGCAAAGGTGAGTCTGCCAGCAGACTTCTTTAGATACATGCATCTTAATGAAGTTTGTGTAGGCAGCTGTGGACAGATGTCCATCTGTGTGATCTAACTCACTGAATAGCTGTTATCTACTTTACCTAGATATCTTTGGAAAGACTTTGCTAGATAACACAAACTTCCAGAAGTCTTCAAAATGAAACTGCTGTAATAAAGGTCATAAAACGGAATTATTGAATCCAAAGTTGACACACAAAAGTCACATACTGTCATCCACCATGACCCATTAAAAAATATCAAAACAATATATGAAGTTAAAACGACCATAGAAGAGAACAATACAGACATGAACTTTATGACAGTACATAACTCAAACTTTCAAAATAATACAAATTATAACACATTCATATCCAGGAAGTAATAAATGTATTCTAACTCTAAATGAATCTATCTATATTATCAAAATACTACTGTAACTACACGTTCCTAAATTGAATGGAAGGACTTATCTCAGCCTCTGTTTTGTGATAGAAGGATAGGATTTGTTTTGTTTTTGATGAAATATCTCGCCCAACATTATTAGCATAGTTGCAAAGAGGTACAATACTTAATTTGTCTTAACTCCAACGTGGCTGGAAAGGACAAAGTCCTAGTTTTTAAGGCATGGTTGACCAATGCTGGACCAAAATTAATGGTCTTTGTTTGTTGTGCTGAGCTCTCCTGCTGTAGACCCACTGAGGAGGGAGGGGGTCAGCTAGATTCTGTGTGTGTGTGTTGAGTGTGAACAGTCTGGAATGAGGTAAGGATTCACACCCTGGTCATATTCACCCTGGGGGCAAGTAGTCAATATCAGACAAAGGTGAGACGTGATTGCTCTCACATTGTAGAAGGGAGCTTATTTTCAGTCTGTGGACAGTGTGGACAAAAAGACAGTGAACTGTGATGATCAAAAATGCACCTGGAGTTTTGATTTTTCCCCAGATTTGGAGAGCTCCTCCTTTTCTTTTGTGCTTTGACTGGTGGCTCCGGCTGTTGACATCTTAGCAGAGTCCAACTCTGCCGAATTCCCTAAATGGGCAAAGAGGTGGAGCACAGGTGGAGCTGAGTCGGGCCAAATTTTACTTTTCACCATATAGCCAATTAGCAACTCCAGCTCAGCCAATAATGGTATTTCTGGAACAATGCTGAAAAGTGACATTATTATTAGTGCCACTTTTTAGCATACCTAGCCAAGTCTAACATTAACGTTACATTAATACTACATTGCCCAAGTTTAATGTTAACATTGCATAATGCTAACAAACATAATGGAATTTTCCGACCTCAAACAGATGCCTTTTGTTCAAAACTATTATCATCCTAAATGATCCTGGTCCAGTCCTGAGTGCAGACACTTGGTAAACAGTGCTAACATATATATAAAATAATAACATTATTCACCATATTATTTGTCCAACATTTGCAAGAAAGATTCTCCAAAAGGCAACACCATAAACACAGCTGATAGAACAAGTTCAATAACTGGATTTAGCTGGTTATGCCTAGCAGACAGCAGCTAGCTGTCACTCAAAGCATCCACACCCCTAATCATGCAAATGTCATGTTTCTTCATTTTCTTGCATTTTAATTATTTGCTTTTTTCATAAAAGTTCGAAATAGTTCAAATTGTTCTGACGTGTTCTCACTGCTGTTACGTCCATTTGCATGTGTTTCCTTAAATTGTGGTCCATCTACAGCCAGGCAGTGTATGTGCGATTGACTCCAACTACACTGATTGTGTTCATGGTAATAAAGGAAACAATTTTCATTTTTAAAGTTAATGGAGCTCTATGGGCTCAGAGGAAGGATCAGGTTATTGCTGGTTTTTGTCCGTCCATGGGATTTGTTGAAAAAATGATGTAGCCTATTTAAAATGAAAGATATTTTCAATAATACTGTTGAAATGTATTAATACATATTATATTTTAGAGTCATTTCCACTATTTGCGGTGTATGTTCAGGTCATCTATAGACACATATTTGAAAATGCATTTTCCTCTGACTGTCTGACAGATAACATTTGAATTCCTCGGTATTTAGTTTATGTCAGATTGTGTGTGTGTTTTTTTTATGCTTTTATTCAAGCTTTCTTTGCTTTTAACTTCTCCTTAAATAGATCTTTCAGAATAAAAGCTACCTAACACAAAGTAATGTCAGTAATCAAATTCTTTGAGCTGTGGCTGTGTGAAGTTTTCTAAGTTCACTGATGAAAGTCAACTGTTCTGTGGTTATTTTACTGTATGTCAGTCAGTTCTTTCATGCAGACCAATACAGGCTCTTTGTGTGGCCAACATTTTAAGAAGTGTCATCTCTTAAAAAGTTTCTATGAAGCAGCAGCTCTCATTGGATATGCTATCATTTCTGATGTGTAATATGATTTTTCTCTTTTGTTAGCTGCTGTATAGAGACAGGTTTAAGTGCCTTGGTGGAACTCCAATTCACCCCCATGTTCAGCACTCTCCCATGGCCTCTTCTCCATTTCCACTGCCCAGAAAAAAACATGTCATTGTGAACCCTGACCCCACCCTGATCCACATCCACTCTCCATCAGGAAGCCAAACACATGCCTGAACAATTAACTCCTGCACTGCCATCAATTTAGCTCAGAGGGAAGAAAAGATTGAGTCACCCAGGTTCAGGCAAAAAAGAAATGGGTAAAAACATGAGAATAAAAGGGTTTTCTTGAGAAAGAGAGAGAAAAAACATGTTTTTCAGTCCCTGCAAAGTAACTGTCACTGGAGTGACAAGGAGACACTATTGAGAGCCTCCGTTCATTCAGCCGGTTTGTCTGAACTGTTCAGCAAACAATTACAGGGAGTCATGAGGGTTATGTTTATCTTGAGACCAGGCCTGCGAGGAGCTGCCTTAAAAGCCATGGTGAATTTAAGAGGCAAGTACATCTGCTTCATAAACTTGTGATGTTGGGTCTCAGTATTGATTCCTGTTCAGCACAGCCGTTGATGGTCAGCAGGAGGCTGATGGCAGCGTGACCCACTGTCTGTTCAAGTTGCACTGAAGCAGCTCCTGCTCTTAACTGGGATTAGACTGATACATTCAGCTCATATTGGCCTTGTATTAAAAATAAGATGTCAGACAGTCATAGCCACCCACCCGGAGTGAAAGACGAGCTGTGTAATGAAAGTTAATTGATCTGATTTTGGTGTGACGGATCAATACTCCCGGAGAAGGCATTCCAGGTTTTTGCTTGTCCCCACAGTTTATCCTTCTGTCATGTTGCCAGACCATCTAGTAGGAGTCATTAGTGACACAATAAGGATGAGACCGCTGACAGGCCTCACACCCACCCATACTTCTTATTGTGTACTTCTAATCCTGGTGAACACAGGTACACAGTAAACACGTTCCCAAGCCAAACCCTGCTTGTCCTTATTGAAATGACCTCTGGGTGCCAAAGGAAAAACACAAAGTAGAAGAAGAAGAATCTGACTCCAAGAAAACTCCACCAACTGATGGAAGCTCTGGGTTTCATCAGCCACTATACTATATTTACTAACTGCAGTTCAATCACATTGTGGCTACAGGTAGTGTTAACATGACATTTGTTTGGTTCAGTATGAACAACAACTTGCTAAAGAATAAAGGTTAAGAAACAATTTAATCTTGATTTACATTACAATACATGTTTGGATTCATATTTACATACATATTTATTAGTAATACTTCAGCAAAATGATATAATGCTAACAGCCTAAGTGGCATTGCTACCATCTAAACAAGGTTAGATTCAACTAAGTGTATGCATTATAATGTGCACTTTATAATAACATCATGAGTTGTGTAAGGTACCTTGGGTATTGTAATATTTCCAACAGAGCAATATGTTATGTGGGGATAGTGATATTAGCCTAAAGCTGCCACTCCCATTGACTTCCAGCAAAAATCCCATAGACTAAGTCTGCATAATTTGAAATCTGAGAATAAATAGAAGTTGTTGAAGTGAACGTTCTAAGACATACTAAGTCAATGCATATAAAGACTTTTGCTTTTGGTAACAGGATAAATCTGTTAAATTGTCAACAATTCAACTTTTTTTTTTATCGTTCTTAATTAGCACCAGCCCACAGCATCTCTAGTGTAGCCATAGACTTTTTATGTTAATACAGCTAATAAAGAAACCAACCATATTGTTGTTGATACCGGCTGTGACACAGCCCACAGCTTCTCCATTTCCTCTGTCTGCCACACTTACTTTCTCTGTTTTTTCTCCATGCCCTCCAACCCCCCCAACCCTCTGTCCCCCCCTTGACCCTCACCCCCACCACCTGCCAATTAATGCCAATCAGGCCAGCGGTGGGCTGATGTGGTGGGAGGGTTTGGGACTGGGACCACCTGGCTCTGGCTCACAGCTGGCCTCTCCTGCCTACCTGTCAGTTTTATCACAACATCAACTGTAACCAAAGGCTCGCAGTCACTACAACTGTAGCAGTGTCTTGTTTAAATCACTAGCCCTGTGTTTCACATTGTCTTGGCTGGCCATGGGATCGTTTCTGAAATCTCATACTTGGTTTTTACGTATTGATTCTATTCATTTAGGCCAAATCTCAACACAAAGTTGCAATCACTGATTCAGCCCAGTCCACCCCCTCTGTGAAAAAAGACCCCTCCAAAAATAAAAAATACTACAAGATATTTTTGCTTGTAATAAGTGAAAATCTGCCAATAGAACAAGTAAAAATTGTGTTTATAAGATTTCTTGAAATAAGACAATATGTTACAAAATCTTGAAATTAGCTGGAAAAACTCATTCTTAGCTATATTTTAGTTGTATTGTGAAGTTTCAAGTTAAGTCATCTTTTACAAATAGCACAGCAGCTTAAAAACCTTATGGCATGTCAAAAAAGTTTGTTTCATCTGAGATATGACTCAAAACAAGATGTTTTCAAGACTGTTTCACTTAACAAGATATTCAAGATGCACCGTCTAAAAACAAGCTACTATATCTTACTGAAATGTTACTCGTTAGGTGATTGTGTCTTATATTAAGTGTGATGAGATATTTTGACCAGAAATTAGAAAATTATACTTGGTAAGATTTAGATTTAGTTTTTCATGTGTGATTTTTATTCTGTCTGGATAGGGCTGATGCTCTCTTGCAACCCAACAAAGCTAGATTTGCCTGAACATTCTCTTTGCTCATTTAGTTCCCGGTGCTTGCAGAATGCATTAGCCTTAATGGGTACAGTATATATAGTGATATTATATGTTGGAGAAATTCTTACCTTTTATGCTCATAATCTTGTGACTTATTCTATATGTTCACGACCAAGTCATCACCCCATGATATGTCAACGTGATATGTTTAACAGTTTGTGCTGTTGTCTTATGGCGACAGAGGCTGTGAATAAGGAAGAAGGTCATCTGACTTGTATTAGTATTCTGTTTGATAAACAAAGAATTGTCTGCACTATGAGTGAGGTATTTGCCAGGGAGAATGCAAGCTTCTGCTTATCTGACATAATAAAAGCCTCCTGTGAACCTTGTTGTCCTTGAACAACACTTGCACTGCAGATTCTCTGTGTGTAACTTGTTCCCTTGCTGAACAACCTACCCTTGTGATCTTCCGACGGTGTTCCTGAGTTTGTTTTCTAATTTTCCTAACATTCTATATTTGAGATATTGTATATTGTTCTCATTGCAAAGGAATTCCTCTGTGCAAATGAGTTACATTGTTGTCCAAACCCTGTTAAATCCCATCAGTTAGTCACGCTGTTGCACTGTGTGTCATGTTCCTTTATAATGAACACACACACTGCAGTATAGATTTTAGTCAGTAGCCAGGTTTCTATCCAAATGTAGTGCAAATTTGAATTTCTGAATCGGTAATAAATTGTTTAGATTTCTTTCTTCTTTTTTTTTAGAATTTTCTTTTTATTTTCAGAGGTATTGCACATAATCAAAACAATTGCCATTGTTTACTAGTAAATCCAAAAAGATAGGAACAGTGCAGTCTTGGCAGTACAAGTACAATTCTAAATCATTATAACGTCAATACCCCTCTTTTCTGTCCTTTCCCCCCTTCTTTTTAACAATCTCAATTGTCTATAAAGAAAAATAAGTAATTGGCAGTATAAACAGAATTATAAAATATCCATGTGTATAAAAAGTTTGTGTGAAACTAATCCTTGAGAATAAACATGTTAAAGAAAAACAAACAAACAAAAAACATCAAAAACAAACGACCACAAAAAGAGAAACTATAACAACAAAGTGCAAATGAAAATAGACTATAATGTGTATCTTTTCGTATCCATACTATGCAAATTTGTACACACTTGCTTTCACATATATACATACCTACACGCCTGTCTACATATTTGTATTGTTAATTAAGGACAGGGATAGGAGGTGGATAACAGTTTACTTTCATTGAACATTAGAACAGGGATGTATAACAAGAAACCTTATGTAGAGTAAAGAAAAAATATATCAGCACTTCCGTGATTTATGTTATGTTATTTTAGTTTGGACAAACAAAGAAATACAAATTGTTTAGATTTCTATATGTTACAAATCTCGTGATCTGGGTCTATGTTTTAAACCATCAGTAATTTGTATAGCAGGGTGACAGCCATTAGCATAGATCAGACTCACCGACCATCAGTTGCACAGTGTGTCAGAGGAGTTTATAAGTTCAGTGTTCACGGCGAGGAGGCGTGATGTCTGAAGAGATGAACAGTTCAAGAATGTCACAAAGTTGTCTACAAACAGTACACCGAGTGAGCAGCAGTGTTCCTTCAGCCATGTATGAAGATGACCGACATCTCCAAAGACAGCGGGTCGGAGTTAATACCCAGGCAGTCTGATTGTAGATCACTGTCAGTCAGGCTCCTGAAGTCGTATTTGTCTTCGATTGTTTATGCCTGAGGTTATTAGTTCCCTCGAGGATAACAATGGTTGATCTGGATGTGTTTTGATCCAGCAGTTGTGGAACTTTAGACTTGGAAGCAGATGAATTTCCCCTCAAATAGTGTGATGTGTCAACGTTTGGGCCGCCTCCATGTCGCCAGATTCAGGACACTGGTGTCGGCCAACCATCCTGTGAATGACTCAAACTTAACCTACACCCAGAGAAGGACCAACTATAAACCCCAGCCAGTCCACTAGGCTCTGCCACTGTCGGCCTGCTACTCCCTCCCTACAAAGGGGGGCCAGCTATCACTCACCAGAATCATGACTGTTTACTGTCCTGACTTCACAATGGTGGAACGAGCTCCCTATGGACACCTTCCATGACAGGCTGGAAACTCAGTTCAGACAACAATGACGTCATGCTAAATGTGGGAAAAACAAACTCTTTCTATAGCTCCTATTGAAAACATGTAACATAGTGTAAATACTTTGCCTCACTTGTCACTTTATTGTCTCTATGCCACTTATTGTTTCTTGTTTTTTTTATTACTGCCTTATTTTTTAATTAGCCACTTACTGGCATTTATTTTTGAGTTACTGTTTACTGTTTGTTACTGCTGCTGTGACAAGTAAATTTCCCCTAAGGGGGATCAATAAAAGTTATCGTATGTTATCTTATTGCTTCTATATGTTGCACATGTGATGAAGTTGATCTAATTGTAATTTTTGTGTTGTATTATTGTTGAATGCACTTATTGTAAGTTGCTTTGGATAAAAGCATCAGATGAATTAAGGTAATATAATGTAACAGGAGGACAGGTTAAGAGTTAACATTAGGCATTTTGTGGTGGAGGTTAAAACACAATGGAAGGAAATGGAACATTTTCTTAAGCATAGATGTGTGTGTGGTATGCACAGTATGTGTGTATATGTGTGTGTGAGGGAGAAAGAGAGACACTTGTCACAGTGCCTTCCGCCTCATCATCACCCAGGAGTCTTGGCTGCATGCCTCCATTTTAAAACTCAAGAACCTTCTAGAAATTGCGCCTGATCTCTGTATTAAATAATGCATCAACAATTTTTTTTTGTAATGTAAAAAAGCTAGCTTTTAGCAGCGTTAGTGGGACAGTAATGCCACCTGACAATCGCTCCCCGAAGTCTTGACTGTGGCCTGCAGGAAAAGAGCCAGACTCCTTGTGATTGACAAGGACAAAAAGAGTAGTCCCACTTCTGTTTTTGAATTGTCAACCGCAGCCAAGGGATTTGAGAGAGGAGGATGAAACCGTGACTTTGACTACAAGAAGTAAAGGACTTAAACATGACAAGTGTGATTACAATATTGAGGAAAGTCATTTAGGGCGCCAAGGTAAGAGACAGTCTCAACAGGACACTCAATTATTTATAACATTTGGGAGAGTGGATACTTTCAAGGCCAAACAGCTTACAGCCACTTCAAGGAAGGTGTATGCTCAGATACTTCAGCAGCACTAACGCCACTATTTACAGTTACAATAAAACAATTTAATGTAAATGGTATGCCACCCAAATCCACTTAATCAGAACACCAGCTATTTGAAGTTGACCTCTTATGTTAATGATGTAGCTCTTCTCCTACAGGTAACTAATCAATAGAAATGAAGCTATGATGCAGGCTTCATCAGAAACCCGTGAACTCTGATCAATAGCAGGGAGATTTTGTTTTACCCAGTGTATTAGCTTCAGTACTAGGGAGGTGAATACATACCCTGCTGCTTCCACTCTTAGCTCTATCATTAAGTCCCATGATTATTATGCCTCACTTAACGAGTCTGATCAAACAGGCAGCAGCAGCTTGGGTGGAAGGTTCACTATGAAAATGTGGGATCAGTAGTGTAATTCTTCATAAAAAACACAAATGTGCACCCACACACATATACATTCTGTAAATACCAAAATGTTGTTTTATCAAATGGCATCATAAAAGCAAACATACAATCGTGCATACCTTAGTGTTATAATAATGTGAAGAGCAAGAACATCAGAGTAATGAAGAAAAAGAAAAATTCAATTCAATTCAATTTTATTTGTATAGCGCCAAATCACAACAACAGTTATCTCAAGGCTCTTTACATACAGAGCAGGTCGAGAGACCCGACAACATATAGAGACCCAACAGTTCCCATCATGAGCAAGCATATGATGCGACAGTGGCGAGGAAAAACTTCCTTTTAACACATCTGTCCAATTATAAACAATGTGTTAAATTACCTGATGATCTATATTACTTTGAATTTCACTCAGATTTATGTCTGCGAGAGGTTCCGCATGTCGAACATTTGCCCTGACACCCGTAGGAATCAATAACACACCAAGCCCTCCTGCCTGGATTCTAACAGTGTGCCAGCCCATACTGTCAGGTCTGCACGAGAACACAGCAACAAGCCAGAGGCCACAGTCCAACCCTGGACAAGAAGAGTCTGTTGCCAGTTTATCCGCACACTTTTTAATGTGGCTGTTGTTTGGTCAGTCTGCTATTTGGTCCATTTTGTCTCTGTACTTTGGTGTTCATGTGTTTAATCGCTGATCTTTGTTGAACTGATAATATCAGGTTATTTAACACTTTGTTGTAGTACTTTGAGTACATGCTTACAGTCTCATAAGTGTCTTCTTTTATGCCAATATTCAAAGTTCAGCAGCAGCAACAATTCCACATTCGGGGAAAGTAAATTTGCAATTTTCTCAAGCACAATTTTGAGGTACTTCTACATTACGGAGATATTTTCAATGTATGCCACTTTACACTTCAATTTAACTTGGTTAGGTTTAATCACCAGAACAACTTGACTAGGTTAAGGGAATCATCCTGGTTTGGGTTCAAATGTCTGCTTCATTAACACTATGGCCCATAACTTAGTGGACCTTCATGATCATAGTCACAATAATATACACATTCTTAAGGTTAGTGGACGATTGCAGTCATGCTTTAAGAAGAATGTTGATGGTCAGTGGCAACAGGAAACACACGGCACTCTCCCATGTTACAGTCCAACATGTTGTTGTCCCATCCGTCCACACTGACCTCTGACCTCTGTGGATGTCATTGCTCTGCAGCATCATCTGACGTAGTTCTTTACTCGGATCATTATTCTTATGGCCACCAGAGGGCTTTGTCAACTGAGTGTAAACATATGTCACTGTGTGGCCTTTGCTGAAACAACTGATGCTCTTGTCTTTGGGAGGACAGACATTGTTATATGCAATATATTACAGGCCCTGCATACTCACACAAGCTTACGTTACTTAACTTTTTCATCATCATCCTGAAAAAATTAACAATAAAATATGATTCTTTGCCCACATTATTTTTTCCACACATAAGATGAATAATATTATATTTAAATTTATATATTTAAATTTAATAATAAGACCAGGCTGGCCTCATTTATATCTATAGTCTTACTAAATACTCATGCCTAAACTGAAAATTTAGATTATGCGAAACGTTGTTCCCCTGATAATGGTAATTTCTGGTAGGTTTAGTTATATAATTAAGATATAAAATTTTCCCCTTTGCATCGTTTCCTTCAAAAATGTGCCCACCTTTTATCACACCTGTTGTGAAATACTGTGTTTATAGAGATGCCTATAATTTTCATCCAGTGCGTGTCATATAGCTGTAATGCCCCTGCTTTGATTTTTTATAATAATAATTATAATCATAATAATAAGGTATACCTTTATTCAATTAATTAGACTTTAATTAAACTAGACTTTTGTTTTATTTCTAGCAAGCTGAGGCAGCCTCTTGAAAAATGACGGGAGCACAATGTCACAACACACACAGAGAGGCCGTTTTTGCTTTTTGTGTATATTTATCCTAATGCATTTCTACTACTATTATTGTGTAACTGCTGCAAAACACAGCTGCACATTTGGACAGCAGAGATTAAACTGATGTGAGACTCACTATGATGAGACTCTCGTTGCCTCTGAGGACACATGCAGGCCCAGACAAGCCATCAGGAGCACCAGGAGATTTCCTGGAGGCTTGGACAGTTCATTGGCCTGCAGTGTCAGGCCAGTATTAAAAGTATTAAAATGAAATTGGTAAATCAAAGTAAACATAAACACAAAGTTCAGTCCATGTGTGGAGAAAACCTGGACGACGCAGGAGGAAAGAGCAGCAGACAAAGAGAAGAGGTGGAGCTGAGAGGGAGCACATTAAAAGGTAGAGAGTGACATTAAATGCTGCAATATTAAAGACATGTTCAAGAACAAGGGACATTGTTAAAACACACGCGGGCAGGGCTTCCCTTCCAACCCCCCCACCCCCCCACCCCCGTGCAGAGTGGATTCTGTGATTTAAAACTAATAAATGGCATCAACACTTAATCATATTATGTAGGAGAAAGCAGAATATCTGTATGTATTAAATAATAATTAAATGAAGATGTGTACTCTTTACTACAGAAATTCAAAACATTAAAATGTATGTTCCTGGCATAAACAGTAACAGAAACATGTCTTTTAACAGAATGGGTGCGGTGTATATGGTCCGTTGTGAATGTGTGGACATGGGCCCGGACTGATGTTAGATTCCCAGCCTGAAATATTTTCCCTCGTCTGGCCCTGGATGCATGACTCCCATGTCCCTCCCCCGCACATACACATGAACACACACACACGCACATACTGAAGCACACCGAAGCCATGCTCAGTGGGCTGCAAATGCAGTGTGAGCAGATGTGAAAAGTATCACTGGTGTAGTCGCATAGTTTTACAGGGAGCCGCATCGTGGACAGACATCCATACCAGATGCCGTGTGTGCCCTGGGCTCAGAGGCATCACTGCGAGGGGGAAAAGCCAGTGCGGGGAAATAAGCACCTGTCATGTGCCAACTGAAGTGTTAAATGCACAAATTGTGGAGGCGAGGGTGATGTTTCCGCAGGGGTGACAGCTCTGGGTCTGGGTGCCATGTCAGACCCTGGCATATCATGGGGAGCCCCCCCTCCCTTCCTTCGAGCCCACCCCCGGCCCCGCCGCTTGCCGAGGGGCACAATGGCAACTATTATTTACTGGATGTCTGCCTCATTTCCTCATATTCATCCTGGCTGGCCATCACAGGGCCACAGGGGGTGTGTTGCCCCCCCCCCTTGTGTCATCGCTGAGGGGCAGCAGTGGCAAAATAATCTCTGGCGAGCATTTAGATCATTTATTCAGAGCACCGGGTGTCAGCCGCAAACCAAATTGCCCGCATTTGTTTGCCGGGTCCTCTCCCTTCAGGTTGGCCATGAATTGGAGCCGTGGAAGGTGCATGGAGCTGGGTGTCAGAGGGCCTCTTCACAAACTAACACTAATGCCACATGAAGGTCTTTCTGTGAACAGTGTGAAAGTGCGAAATGTATGATAAATTGAGCGTGCCAGGGGGGCTTTATGGCTGTGAAGTACTGTGGCTGGTCGCAGGCATTGTTATGACTATGGCTATTTAGGATCATGGGAGTTGACAGTGCACTACTGGCAGCCATAGAGGCCAGATTTAACTGGGTTTTGTGCACCAATGAGCAGCCGTCACAGCACGAAAGAAAAACAAGTTTTAGAACATTTCTGAATTTAACAAAACTTCAAGGACATGATAAACACCAGTGACCCTGGCTAATGCTGTTAACCAAAAAAAAACCTCATCCAGCAGGATGACAGCACCTTCGAAATGCCTCTCTTTTCATCCAACCACCTGTTGTCAAGGTGTTAGCATCTGAGAGCTATGAAGAAAGGAGTGAGTGCGTGGATCTGGAGATGAATAGCTGCAGAGATAGATAGAAGGCAGGTAATCGTTTTGGGCTAATGGCTTCCTGATGTTGAAATAGTGGTACATGACACTGGCTCAGCAGTCCACACACATCTGCAGGAGACAGATGAGAAGCATGTGAGCCAGCGCAGAGCAGGCAGGCTGGCTTTTGTCCTTGCCTTTGCTGCCACCCACAGTACAAATTCCTCCTGGCTCCTGGCTGCCACAGTTCACACTCAACATGGAACATGATGCCTGTTTGCTATAAAGTCTAGGATTATTTCTTCCCAATAAATTTTAAGAACACATGACGTACACATTTTAGTATTTAGTGCTTCTTCACACATGCTCAAATCACACATTGCTTAAACATCATAACATCATAGCTTACCTCTTTCTTTCTACTTGCTTCACATGTGAGGTCAATGGCTGTTTGTTGCTGCCATCTGCTGGACGTTTTCTCACAATTCAAAAACAGCTTCAGCCAAGATTTCAGAAATACTGAGATTAAATAAAAATACTGGCAAGCAAATAAATAACTAATTCATAAAATTGAATAAAACTAACTTCATTTGTTTATTAATTAATACAAAATAAACAAATTTAATTTCAAAAAAATGAAATTACAAAAGAAAAAATATATACATTAATTAAATAAAAAACCAAACTGCTTGTGTTTAAATGATTTTCTCATGTTGTTAAATGGTTGTTTATACTGGTCATTTTTGTAAGCACAGCAGCAAAATAGACAGATTTTTGGTTTCAGTCATGATCAGTTGAGAAACTAACCAAAAGAAAATTCAACCACCTGGGAAACTGTTCACTTCCTGTTTGTATATTATACAACTTAAACAAATAATAATACAGCTAATGAGGAAGAGTGTCAATTGTTCAAAACTCCAGATTGTTTTGTTTTTTTTTGGCAACTTTTTGAACATTTCATTTCCTGTGTCTCACTATAGTGTCAAGCTCCCTGACATGTTATGAGACTGTTGTTTGTTGCTTTGGTCTGTGTTAACCCTGAACACAAAGCTTCCTGTGAGCTGTTGATTACTTTACAATTGCTTTAGCTCAGTTTTCAAACAAGACTTTCAGTGTGCAAAACGCTAGTAAGCCCCTATATGCAAAACAATTACATGTTCAAACTTCAGAAAATGGAGAAGACAACATATATCAGGACTAAGTTTTGCTGCTTATTAGCGGTACAAAGCATACAGATCAGCGATTCAATGCAGCTTGTAAGCAGCATGACCAATTCCACTACCTAAGTGAGTGTAAGGTGGACATGAAAATTTACAATCAGTAAATGTTGTGAACCTAATAAAACATGTTTTTAGAGCAGGACGATCCCGTAATATATTCTGTGATTTGAACTGCTGCACTGAAATCTGATGGAACCTCACAATGTCCAAAATCCAAAAATTCTAACTGCTGTCCCCCCATTAATTTTCTCAATTCACTGTGTCAAACAGCGGAAAGATCTCACACATAAGTGAACACAGAAGTCACTGCTAGAGGATCCACCATAATCATGCAAACCAGACCCAGCATGCATCTGCTGGCTGCACAACATCGTGGGTGTGTTTGATTTGGACACTTAGTGTACTTGCCAGGTAGATGCAACCTTTTATTTACCCTTGTCAAGGTACAATAACGTTAGCCTTAACCATAATCCACAATGATATCATTCATCATATCATTTTATTGCATTGTTGTTATGTGACTCAATACAGTATTAAAAGATAAAATCTACATGTGTTGGTACAAAACAATTTAGATAAGATTCGGTGGGCAGGATACATGCATTTGGTTCACAGTTAAAATGTTTATTATTTGAAATATTTTTCATTGGCAGCCCAACAATGCAAGTTTAAAGTCAGGGCCTATGTGAAGCTGAAATGAAGTTGATGGTAGAGGGCCTTTGTATAACAGCCTGTGGCAGGAGGTGAACATTCGGGTGGTGTCCAGCAGTGGAACGAGTTGTTCTTCTGGGGGTAACAAGTGAGGGAGGGTGAGGGTTGGCATTTGTATGTGCCATCAGTGGACCTAGTTGAGGCCCATTATTGGACTGTTGGTCCAGTACAGTGCTGGGTTGCTGGGACCCTTGCCTTGGTGGTGAGTCGTCGACAGGTGAAGGACTGTAGGGGCCTGCTGGAGATTCACTGCGTTGCCACTCATAAAGATCTGTAAACTCCTCTGTGTTTGGAGTATCCCTGTGAATGTGTTCACAAATATCACTGGGGATAGGCTTATGGGGATGTGCTTTATCTTTCCATGATGATTCAGGCGTGCCACTGTACACACTGGGCCTGCACCATCAGGGACCTTCAGGATACAGTAGGATGTAGAACTCCAGTGGTCTTGGTGTAGTACGAGTCCCAAAGTGGTAGAATCATTCATGGACCAATATCCGGACCACAGTCATTGCTTTTTGATCCAGAGTAACAAAGGTCTAGGTGTATTTAGAATGAGTACATTTTGGCAGCCATCAACAGAGGGCTCTAGATATGAAAAGTCCATCGCTAGGATCTGATTAGTTCTGGAGGCCAGAAGGTCATAGTTGTCTTTGGTTTGGGGTAAACTTCTTTGGCCAATGCACAACTGTCACACTGTAGTTTTCAACCTCGTTTAGCATACAGGGCCAATAGCACCTTTGCCACATCAGCTCAAGTGTTCTGCCCAGCCCCTGATGACTGTGGTCATTATGTAAGTGATGCAAGACCTCACCTGTCAGGTGTCTTTGTGGCAACATTAATTGGCGTATTGTATTGCCTCCCCACCGTTAGAGTGGAACACTTGATGGTAGAGGACTCTGTCATTGATGCAGCATTTCCAGTATCAGTGCAGTTAAACCCATCAGAAACATGCTTTGGTCATTTTCCTGTAAAGCAGCGAGATCTGCAGAATTGTGGGATGGTAAGGATGAAACAGCTGATTGTGTTACCTGCTGGTGCAGCCTGGCCTCGGCCTGGGGTAAACTGTACGGAAGAGGAGTGCCAGGCAGCAAAGCTTGAATGGATGCCATTGAGTCTGATGGTTGGTACTGGTGAGAGAGTGCATCAGCGGTGCCATTTGTGCAACCTGGGTGATACTTAATAGCAGCATCAATAGCAGTATTAACAGCAGCAGCAATGTGTATATGATAGTTCTATGCATCAATGCCCTTTGATGCACATTAGGAGGATGTGGAAGTGCAAATGCAGCTTAATATCAACTTCCCAAACATTTCATCTGCTGTGTCTGAGGCAGAGGACCTCATCTGGAGCATTCTGCACCGTGTTGTGGAACAGTGGATTAGGATCAGCAACATATTCAGCAAAACAAAACAAAACAAAAAACAGGACAAAAATTGATTTCCTATTCTGAAACAAAATAAAGAAAGAAATAATGAAAGTAATTTTTAAAATTAGGCTTTTAAATTATCAATGTTGGGAGCAACATCTTAAAAAAATGGAATAGAGAGGTTTCTCTTTTGTCCTCAAAAGAGAATTTGTTTTCATTGTTTACTTATTATGGATTTTCATATGAGAGTCAAAAATGAAAAATCCAGTTTCCATTACTACCAAATTAAAATTGGGGCAATTATAAATTATCTTTGTTATCAAAAATGAACCAGAGTCATTCATTTTATTAATTAGGTGTCAATATTTTGATTCACTTATTCAACCGGGACTTTGGCTGCATATATGCACATCAGAAATTGGATACACTCTCCTCCAGTAGTTAATTTAAGACAAGGTACAAGCTAGGAAGGACATGATAATCAGGCTGACATCAAGGTCACAAAACACTGCCTGGGCATGTGCCTTGTGCCACAGAAACTGATGGAGAACATCTACATTGATCATATCTTGCAGTATCACAACATGTAAGTGAAAAGGTCAATTCTGATTCACACATGTATGTCTAAGGATTTGCCACAGACATAGTAAACTTATTCATTTAATAGAAAAGAAAAATTGGAATGAAGAAAGAATTAAGATTCAGATCAGAATAGACTCATGGATGGGAGGTCTAAAGTTTGATGCTGTTGACATGGGACACCACCATCCCTTTGCCAGAGGACTGGTGGTGCAGTTCTAACAGTACAGTGTAGCAGGAAAAAACTATATACTGCTCATAGTTTTATGTTAAGGCAGCCAGTCCCTTATTAATGTGGTCATGTTGTGGGAAAAATCTCATATTCTCTTATGTAAGTGTAAAACAGCCAAACATGTTTAATACATTTAGAAATCACGAAGAACTGATCAGGTGGCCTACCTGAACCCTCTGACGTCACTTGGGAGATACTTCCACCACCTAGCTACCTCCTGTCATTAAACTGTGGAATGACCAATAAAAATAGAGATATTTAAACTGCAGTTCATGATGTTTGCTTCAGATCAGGGACGGGCATGTGTGGGTGAACAATTTGTGTTACATCCCTTTATCGTTAATATTCTGGCATCTTTTACCACATGTTACTAACTCTAAACCGATATGTTTTGGTTGGTTACAACAATCGCACGCACAGCAATACGCTTGTAAATAACTATTGCTTTTACTTCGAAAACCGGAAGTTTGGTCTTTCCTATTCTGCCTTGAAGGATCTACAGTCTCGCAGATATCATGACACGCCCAAGTCACTACATGACACGCCCCCTGAGCGCCTGTCCTAAACCCGCTGTGTGGCCCAGTTTGGAGGTGTGTCGTGTAGTGGGCGTGTCCTGTGCTGCTGTGAGTCCGCAGACAGACCGAGTTGATTCTGCCGGACTTTGCGTGTCTCAGGTACCTTACTCCAATTGAGGCCATTCTCGATGCCATTTACACCTGAATGTGTGCGTAAGAGGATAGCCCTGTTCCAGGCCCCGTTTTCCGCGTTTTTTTAATTATTTATTTTTCCGTGTAAACTGCAGTGTGGATGTAAAAACATTGATGGTGGATAATTCAGCCCTGCGTTGAGGGCCCAGGGGAGAAGCGCACAGGATCTTAGAGTCACCTCAGAGCTCACTTTTCATCCGGCGACATGGCTCGACCACGGCCGCGGGAGTACACGGCAGGAGATCTGGTTTTCGCTAAAATGAAGGGATACCCGCACTGGCCGGCGAGGGTGAGTTTGGGTTGCGGCCGGGCTGAGAGCGCAGGGAGGCGGGGTTGCTTTACAGCACGCAGCCCCTGCCTCGCTGGAGGAAGCGGAGGGATGCTGGGTCTGACTCCACGGCCACGTTCGGCCACTGACGACCTGTTAAAAGCCTTTGTTTGTCAGCTTGAGTTCAAATGTGGACATTTTAAAAGAAGGAAATATTCACTGAGATTCCATTTTCTGAACACGCCTCCTGCTCCATTCAGCTCCAGTTATGAAGCTATTTTTCATCATGTTTATATTTTTCACTAATTGCTTCAACATGTGCTTTTTTATTTACTGCAATGCATTTTTGCTGTGACCCCATGAATATGAGCCCGTAGTTGACCTCAGGTAACCTGTAGTCTCACCTGTGATGCATGATGATATGGATGCAGCTCACTGGATATGGCCTCACACTCAGACATGCACATGGCTTATTATGCCATTATTCAATGTGGGATTTCCACAGTAGATCATGACATGTGTAACCTATAGAGTTCAGTTTCTCTACAGCCCCTCAAGTGTCTCATTTACAGTAATATAGTAGACATGTATGTGAAGTATGATCACTGGGAGGAGTTTCTCTCTCCTTCTCCTTCAGATCGATGAGCTTCCAGAAGGAGCTGTCAAACCACCCGCCAACAAGTATCCCATCTTCTTCTTTGGGACCCATGAAACGTAGGCACCTTTTTCTCCAGGATGTGCAGCATGTGTATTGTTTTGGCATTTGTGTATATTCCTGCCAGTGCAATACCTCACAGTATGTTTTTCACTACCTTAGTTTACGGGACATCAGTATGTTTTTAGCTTGAACATGAAAGTTCTTGACCTTGGAAATAATAGTTTGATCATTTTAACACTAACATCCTGTGGTCTTTATCCACAGTTGGAATCTACTCAGTTGTCATCATGTGACCTAAGTATAGTACTTTGGTCATGTGATTTCAATTATATACCATCACCTTTTATCATGTGACCTCGATAACCTTAATAATAGTACTAATAATAATGTTAATAATGATAATAATAATATTGCCTGAGCTAAAGTTATCCAAATAATAAGTGAACTAGTCTGATTCTGATGATGCCCAGTACAAATTATTTTAATACTTGACAGTTTTTGGTACTCAATGCTTCAGACACATCTGTCAGTACTCACATTTATTGAGGATCGATACCCAGGCCTATCTATAATATAATTCCTCTCAGCTGGCGTTTACATTTTCAGCTTATTCCAGTTTAATACAGTGTTTAGGTTGGAAAGCGTCTGAATATTTTGTGCTGAACTTAACTCATAAAACAACATGTGATTTCAAACTGTGTAGTACTAGTAACACAGGTGAATATCTCCTCCTACTTCTTTAGTGCATTCTTGGGCCCGAAGGATCTTCTACCCTACAAGGAGTATAAAGACAAATTTGGCAAGTCCAACAAGAGGAAAGGCTTCAACGAGGGCCTGTGGGAGATCGAGAACAACCCTGGAGTCAAGTTCACAGGGTATCAGGTCAGTTGGCAGTCTATTATGTCTGTGATTCAGCGAGGAGAAGGGGGTGAAAACATGGGGGGGGCACAGAAATGCCAGACAGGCTTGATGCTCAACAAAGCCACATTGTTGCCTGGCCAGAACTGTAAGACACAAATGAAAGAGCTGTTCAAAGCAGATAGTGTTTGTGTAAGAGAGATTGATTCATTTGTCTTAACCTGTTGCTTCACATTTATACATGTTACTGTGGAACGGGTCATTTCTGAGCTTAGCTTTGTAAAGGAAATGATGGGCATCTTTCTCACTCAGGCCATCCACCAACAGAGTTCATCAGAAACAGAAGAGGGGGG
>JBBMOC010000666.1:0-23689 GCA_037975185.1 Centropyge bicolor
TGTGTGTGTGTGTGTGTGTGTGTGTGTGTGTGTGTGTGTGTGTGTGTGTGTGTGTCCTACAGGTGTACGGTCTTATCTTTGGTACGTCTCTCAGAGATGGAGGGGGGGCTCAGACTTGGATTCAGAGGGCTAAAGACACCACCAGTCCAAAACCTGGAGGCAAAGTTCTTCATCTGGAGGTAGTTCATCCACTCAGACTCACATACACATCAATGTACACACACATTGCCACATATCAGACCACTGAGGTCCAGTTCACACGAGTGGTGATGGCTATTAATAAGTAAAATTGGTCTGTTTACCCTGATAAAGTAAACACTGTTGTAAATGATCCATCTCAACCCTCAACACTCAATGATAATAAAAGGCCTGATCAGCACTCTCTGCTGGGCTGGGTGCAGAGTCAGTGCTGATCCACACTCTGCCAGCAAGAGTAGTGGATCCATTAATCCACTCTTTTGGAAGCTTAAGATAGAAATAATGAATTCATTTTCCCATCAAACTAAACATCATCAAACGAACTGCCTAGATGTTCTATTTCCCAGTTTGTATTCCTTGAGGCAACACCCTTGTATCTCCTCTAATCCCTTTTTAATCTGAGCAATTTTGATGGACTCTGAATTGGGACCTCTGATCTCCTTCAGAAAAACATGGCTAATCTGTTAGTACCTGTAACAATAGAAAGGTCTGTTGTCCTTTACGATAGTTCAACCCAGCTGTAGCCAATGAGATGGAATGGGCTGATTTACTATAGATGTTAGCAAACATGTTCTCATCCACGATTAATTTATCAGCAGTTTGAGCCTGCTTTGAGACGATGATAATAACACTGAATAAAATCCACATCCGATTATAAAGGTGTGGTTTCTTACTCTCTTTGACTTCAGCTCTCACCAGATAGAGAGTTTTCTTCGGAGATGGTGGAGACCAATCCAGAACGGAAAGGAGAGAGTAGAGTTTAGAATTTGTCAGGTCGCCAGAAACATGAATCCAAATAACCAAACTGGTTTGTTCCTACAATATATTTAGCAGCTTTATAATCCACTAACACCAAAAATGCTTGTGTATCAGTTTGTGTATCAGCTCGTGTCGGCAGATTTCTGACCACTAGTGGCCACAAATTGATTAATGGGGCTTTCAGTATCGCTACAACTACATTTGTTTGTACTTTTCAACCTGTTTTTTTTGTAACTTTTTACACTATAGCATACTTGCTTTAAGGAGTGAATAGATAGAGTGATAGAGTTTTTATGGTAACATGTTGATGTTTTTTCACATGTGCACAATATTTTCACAAATCAAGACATTCTCCCATGTTTGAGAAACCCACCTTTTCCTTAACAGTGATGTCCTCTTTGCTTTTCCTGCCCCTGCCCCTGCCCCACCTCCACCCCCTAGGAGGAGTTGCTGGGGGATGTACACAGTCTGGATGGAGGCCTGATTCACAAAGCCTTACGTGACCCGACCAAAGCCGCCCACAAGCAGGCTCTGCTCAAACTGATGTCCCAGGCTTTGGGCCTCACTGAGGTCACAGGGAACCAGAGAAGTGACCAACAGGGCCTGAAGGAGGTGGAGGTATACCTGCTGATTCAGGCCACTTTGAGCCATGGTTTACATTTGCATTTTAAGACATCGAGTTTAATCTAGAGAAGCTATCGTAACAGGCATTAGAGTGACAGGATCTTTCGACGTCATCATGGCTGACTCTGTCTCCAACAGGGGGTCCTCCTGACTGGAGCCATGCTGGAGATCCTCACCTGTGGGGAAGGCGACGCTAGTGAGCTCAGCAAGATCCTGCTGGTGCCTGAGAAGCAGCGACCTGTGCTTCAGGCCTATCGCAGCGCAGTTTGCGGCGGAGGGGAGGGTCAAAGGTCGGAGCGGTTCAGGCAGATGAGCGTCGAGCTGAGAGAGCAGATCAACACACAGAGTATCACCGAGAAGGTACAGCAGAAACGTTTACTGTAGATCGACTGCTGCCATCAGCTACAAAGACAAA
Organism: Centropyge bicolor; assembly: GCA_037975185.1. Taxonomy (NCBI): domain Eukaryota; kingdom Metazoa; phylum Chordata; class Actinopteri; family Pomacanthidae; genus Centropyge; species Centropyge bicolor. The sequence continues at coordinate 1,997 of JBBMOC010000666.1, forward strand.
GAGTCGGAATTTTATAAAATATCCAACTTTCTCAGTTTTTAATTTTTGTTTTATGTTATATGAATTTTTGAGTGCACTATATGTGGGCACAGTGCACAGTTTGACACAAGCTCAATCAGGAGGGTTAATGTTATGTAATATAGGAAATTTAAAAAATCTCAATCTGTGGAGTCTTTCTCCCAATGAATTTTGACCCTTGACCCTTTTTGCACGAGATAAAAAGAATCTCATCCATTGACTTTCAAGGCTACAGCAACCATTCTGATTTTTGCTCATCTGAATGTCAAAATATTTCAGTTGAGTCAAGTCATTTCAGAGAATATTAACTCTCTTAAATCCTCATAATTTGTGCACTTTCACATCATCCAAATCACACAGCTCGCACAATTTCAATTTTGAATATTTTGAATCCTCATTGACCAGAGCGAGAACACCTGCTTTCAACTGTGCAACTAAAGACCTTTACCTTCTATGTGAACAAGAAGTAACATATGATTGAGGGTCCAGCTTCTTTATATATGCTCACCAGATCTCTCCCTCCACCCTCCCTCCACCAGCTTCACCTGGAGCAGCCCAGCTCTTTGACTCTCTCTCAGTCCCACCTCGGGGCCTTGTTGAAAGACCTGGCTGATTTAGAGAGGCTTCTCAAGGATGTGGACCTGCTGTCTGGCCTGGCCCGTCTGCTGCCCAAAGGAGCCTGCATTGGACGAGCTCCAGCCTCCCCGACAAACATGAGCTGGCCCCTCAACGCCACCACCTGGGGCCCCAACACGACTGACATCCCCGGAGAGGAGGGGGAGGAAGGAGCGGAGGGAGGGAACGGAGGAGCAGGAGGAGGGAAAAGGAAGGAGGAAGCAGAGAACCCTCATTCTCAGTTTTCAGCATTCGTACAACTGTGGGCTGGACTGCAGCCGATTCTGTGTGGGAACAACAGGTGGGTGAGACAGAGAGGTGACGAAATCACAAATAGACAAGATGATAGATATGTCCATGTGAAGATATGAAGTTGTTGTAGAGACAATTAAATGAAGCACAATTTAAAGGATGGTCCCTGTTAATTATAATTTATTATGATGTATTTCTGTCATTCCTGTCCATAAGAACAAAAACATACTCACCATCATTAAACTTTGAGATCTGCAACGTCACAAGATTAAAAAAAAACACAACCAAAAAGAGATTTGACATTTTTTAAATACGTTATATTTTCACATGAACATTGGGTCAAAGGAAATGATTCACTTGTAGCAACAACACACACACAAAACACAGAACAGCACAAAAACTGACAGCAGAGCTCTGAATCAATTTCAACTGATTTATGACTTTTCTTGAGGAGCCAGATAGGTGAACAACACAGCAGTCTAGTCTAAAGTTTCTTGCCTTTTGGCTTGAGGTATATATGAGAATTAAATCTTGTGGCCAGTCTCTCTGAGCCACAGATGCTGTAACTAAAATTCGTGTTTTATCCTGGTTTAGCCGTTACATATTTGTCTAATGACTTTTATCTAATGACACTCCTCAAGTGGTTCTGTTTATAACCAGATAATATGTGAAATGATTGATTTTGAGCTCGTTCTATAATTCTGCACTGAAGATGCCAAAAAAGGTTGGTGGCCCGAGTCAACTGAGGCCAAGTGTGAAACGTTGTTCAATCCCTGAGGAAGGGATGAAAGGACAGCATTGTGGGTGGAGGATAAGACTCCACTCAACTCAAACAAACTCCACTGACTCTAATTCATCATTAAATTAAAGAGTAATTTAGAAACTCATAAAAGAACTATCTCTTCACATAAAACAATCATTGCTGTTGTTCTTGTCAGGTTTAAAAGCTGTATACAGAGAGCAGGGAGATATGAGCTCAGTAAGCTTGAGTCTGACTTTTTCTTTAGTTCCATTTGTATTCATTTTAACCACCTGTGACAGATAACATAAACTGCACATCCTCCTTCCTAAGTGCTGTGGCGCTGGCAGTAAAGTTAATGGCCCTGTATCTTGTGGCTCTTCTTGCAGGATCATTGAGCCGGAGGCTTTGAAGCAGGGGAATATGAGTTCTCTGGGATTCACCAGCAAAGAGCAGAGGAATCTGGGCCTACTGGTTCACTTGATGACTACAAATCCCAAGATCCTCTACTCCCCCATTGGCTCCCAGGTGGATAAAGTGATTCAGAAGGCAAGTAAACAGCACTGTCTTTGGTGTAGGTGTATGAGCGGAGTTGTTCAGATCGTTCTCACTGAAGGGGCAGGGAAACCAAATTTAATTGGGTGCTGAAATGTCGTCACCTCTTAATGTTGTTATGATGAAAGGTTTAACAAAGAAGTGGCTGTTCACACATCCAGCAAACACAGCAGCCTTCATTTTGGTCTTTTTCACTCTCCGAGCTAATGAAGTCCAAAGAGATGCTGTGACTGACCAGCACTGGTGTGTTCATCACTGGTTATCAGTCAGTTCACCAGCCAGCCCAGAGAGTAACCCCTGCCAGACTTCTAGAGCCAAACATTTCAGAGATATGCAAGCATGAATCTCACTGTGATAAACAGACCCAAGACAATGAATTAGTCCCCCTACCAAGTATTGTGTGTGTGTGTGTGTGTGTGTGTATCCAAACCTATTTCTTTACCCCAGTGTCATAGAGCTCCATTGTTGTCCTGTTAAAAACACATGACTGAGCTAATTATTGCAATGGGTGTCAGTTCCTTCATTACCATAAACACACACACTGTACTTTTATACTGTATTTTGACTTAGTCCCACATACACCATCCTGTTGCTGCCAGAAATACACATTAAAGCACTAAATGTGGACTGCTGAAAAGTGTATTATTCAGCTATTTTTGAAGTTTTACATCTTCACTTTGGAGCAGAAACAGCCAAGAGCAAGGTAGTGAAGTCCATCAGAACACTGGTAGCTGTAGCATTGAGAACCAGAGACTCCCAGCAGGACTTCTCTGAGACCATGGAACTGTGAAAAACACTATTCATGCAGTGCACAGCCTGCTGGATTCACATGAAGCCACCTGATTAACCTGGCTCTGTAGCATGTAACGCAGCTGGTCTCTCTTTGCGTCGACGTTATCACAATGTCCACTGATTGTGTGTGGGTTAGCACAGACTCACTCCTGGCAGCAGCTATGTAGATCTCTTATGTGAGCAAATGGGCTGGAGAGTGTGGAGGGAGCAGTGAGCGTGGGAGGGTGAGAGATGGAGGGAGGCGTTGGACGAAGAAAGACGTGGAAACCGTATTGAGAAACGGCTTAATTCATCCATGATCTAATGGAAAAGACAGCCTTTCTTAACTTTGTTAATTTCTTGCATTTAGGCAAATGAGACGTTTGCATTCGTGGGGAATGTGACACACTACACCCGTGTGTGGCTCAACATCTCGGCTCAGCTCAGGACTTTCCTGGAGGAGGGCCGGCTGCACAACCACCTGGTGTGGTTACAGCAGGTATACTCACACACGAGTCATCTTTTGACACTGATGATACAGTGGTATCAGGATGCAAAGAAAACATCATGTATGTCTCACCAGCTGTCCTCGGAGCTGCAGCAGCACCCTGAGCTGCTGAACGGCACAGACAGCGAGCTGATGCAGGGTCTGATGGAGGGAAACTACAGTCTGCCCAACACCTCCACCCTGCTGGAGCAGCTGGACACCATTGACAACGCTGCCTGTGGCTGGACGCGCTTCATGTCTAAGGTCAGTATAGTGTAAAAATGACAAGGCAACCTGAGTCTGAGCCTGAGTCAGCTGTGACGTCTGAACACCACCTGATGCTCCTGAGACTTCATCAACACTAGTAGTTCAGAACAATGTTGTCATGACACCCAGAAACAGTGACAGCTCCTGGATTCCTGGATAATCATTGTATCAATATCCAGTTTTATACTATGGCTTTATAGAACTAATTATGTTAAATGACACCCAGTTTGTCAGCAGGGTCAGGCCCAAACAGAAACAACAGGCGAGTTGATGAGGAGCAAAATCCCAAAAAGACAAGGGCACAGGCAGCACAAGGAGAACAAGAACATGTACAAGAACGAGAACAAAACAACTAGCACTTAGTATGACTAACAACCCGGCAAGAGCACAGTGAAATGAACTGGCTTTTATAGAGTCCTAATGGGTGATAGACTGCAGCTGGGAACACAGGTGATGAGATAAGATGAGAGGGGCTGGTAGGAGAGGTGAGGCAGAGGCGGGGTAAATGGACAAATACAGAGACCAGAGGTGAAAATCTATGGCAGGTGAAAAGTGACAAAACTTAAAGACAGGACTACACATGACAAGACTGAAAGAATAAGGACATGAACAGTACCAAACTGACTATAACTATAACAAAGACTGAAGCTAAGGCAGAGGACTAAGACACAACATGGCAAGACCGAACCAGAGCAGAACAAAAAAACATTGTCAGGCAGAATGAACAGGACAAAACTAAGGCCGACCAAAAAAACTAACACAAAATCTGAGGCCTGACTGGCAGAACCATAACACAACAAAAACATATATGAAACATAACAGATGATCTTGATGAGTGTGAACTGACCTGATGGAGCCTGGAGATATGACAACAGGTGGTCAAAAACATATTTCAGAAATGAGCTTAAGAACAAATGATACAATGTGTGTGATGTCGTTTGTCTTATTACATGTTTATTGTAAAAAAAAAAAAAGAAAAAAAAAATGTGCCTCGTACTTTGCAGACACACTGTAAATTCTGCAACATTGCTGACTTCATCTGTCTGTTGTACTTTGCGACTTTCAAATGTAGGTTTCTGTTTAAGATGCACTTCAGTCCGATACACTCTCATCAAGGAACCGACCATTAGTAAATGCTTATACAGTTAAATCTGGCAGTAAAGACTCTGCTGTCTGTCAGTGAATCTGAACGATGATGAACTTTAGCCACAGGCAGACAGATGAAAAGTTGAATGGCTGTGTTTCCTGCCAGGTGGACGTCACAGCTGCCACCGGGGGCTGCTAATCAGTATGTATTCAGATTATAGTTTGCTGCTGAGCTCTTCATATTCACAGAGAGAATGTGTTTCTACTCATATTACTGACTGAATGACGACACCTCAACATGACAGTGGGATGTTACTTGGAAGCAACAAAGGATGAATTGCATCAGCTTGGTGGTTTAATTTGCTTGCAGTGATCTGTTAAAAGACATTGATAATTAATTAGGTGCTTTATCTGGAGTTAGACTTGCCGCACTACTCTGGTCACTAATGTGTGAGATTTGACACGATGAGATCGAGAAATTTGATGAATTCAATTTGACCAAGATGCATGATTTCCTCTCTCGTTCTGCCCTCACTCATTACGAGATCTGAAGATTAAAAATTCATCGAAGCTCTTTCATACTTTCTCACCTCTCTCCTCTAATGAGTCATGGCTGCTGCCATAAACTCTGTCAGTCTGTTTTCTCTCACTGCTAGATCCATAATAATTTAGAGCATAGCAGTAAAACTTCAGATCAGTGCTCAGGAGATGTCACATCACCAACAAAACATAATCGTAATCAGGAGAAGCTTGGAATTGAACAAACATTTAGCACAACTAGTTCTCGTTGTTGTGCAGTATTGTGTTAAGTGGAGTGTTGTAGGTAAGTAATGTGACTGGAATATAAGATATTTGTAATGTTAGATTTATTAATCAAAGCCTCATCAAAATTACATTGACTATTATTCAATAACAGTCTTGTTCAGTCTTGTTCAAACTTATTCACAAAAGACTCCTCTGGATCACGTCTCACCCTTCTTGGTTTTTTTTTTTTTAATTGTTAAGATTAAAATCTTTTTTAATCTTGCTTAACAACAACAATATATAATAATAATAGTAATAGTAATATATTTCCATATTTGTTACATTGTTTTACATGACACACAACAGCAGCACAAGAGAGAAAAAAACCCAAAACAAAATAATGGAACTACTTCTTACATTTACCTTTTCCTTCTGTAAACAATAAAGTATATCTTTCTTTCACTTTATCTAACAGCAGTAAAGTTTAATTTTTGCAGTTCGCACATTAACAAGGGAAACACACACTTTATTACCACGACGTGTCAGCACTGAATACTATGATTTACTATGCTACCTATGCTGAAAATTCACTCACCATGACAGTCCTAAAGCAGTTAACAGTCATCACACAGGTCTGTGGTTGCCTCTGTCACCTTGCTTATCACTTCCAATCCAAACACATTTAAAGATCACAACCAAATGTGTTTCCTCAGTCTGTGCTACAGCTCTTTTGAAAAGGGGTGGGACTTGCAGCGTCCCGCCATCAGGATTTCATTACCGTCTAATTTAGCCAATAAAACAAATCTTAATAAGATTGATAGACATAAACATTGTGTGAATTAGAAAAATAAATAAAAGTTATGAAATTCTGTTTTTCCTGGGCTACACATTGTCATGGATGTATTTCTGCTGTGGAACATCATTGGTGAATTTGCCCTGTGCTTCCAGGTCAGCGTGGATGTTTTTAAGGGCTTTCCTGACGAAGACAGCATCATCAACTACACCCTCAACCAGGCCTACCAGGACAACGTGTCTGTGTTTGCCAGTGAGTCATCCCTCTGTGTCAGGTTGTGATCGTGGCACCTCAGTTTGTACAAAAAAATCTTTATGCTCTTATGCAAACTATGAAAGCAAATTGACCCCATAAGCTCCACCCCAAATTCCAATAACATGTTGACACTATAAAACATAAATGAAACAGAATGTGATCATTTGCTGAACCTTTTTGACAGATACTCAATTGAAAAAAGCACAAAGACAATATATTTAATGTTGACCTGATGTTGATATCTGCTTATTCTGAATTTGACGACAGCAGCACGTTTCACACAAGTTGGGACAGCAGCAACAAAAGACTGTGAAAGTGGAAGGATCCAAAAACACCTGTTTGGATCCTTCCACAGGTAAACAGGTTCATTGGTAACAGGTGATAGTATCATGATTGGGTATGAAAGGTTCATCCTGGAAAGACTCACAGTTTGTTTGTAAATGATTACATTCAATTTTTATAATATATTTTACATATATATATTTTTTATATTATATATACATTTTACACAGGGTCCCAACTTTTTCAAATCAGGGTTGTAAAACAAAAATGTCAGCAAAACTGAAGAACAGACGGCTCTAAAATACAGTGCATATCTGAACACAACAGAGCCACAATTCACTGTGTTTGATAGGAGACAAATTCCCAGAGGACAAACAGACCTGAATGAACGTCAAAGCAAGAGGGAAGCAGCAACCAGCACTGACCTTACAGTACGACAACAGTGTGCCGTTTGAGGCACCAGGCACTGCTGACCTGATACATGCTCTTCTTCTTGTCAGGTGTGATTTTCCAGACTAACAGAGACGGCTCCCTGCCTCCACATGTTCTCTACAAAATCAGACAAAACTCCAGCTTCACGGAGAAAACCAATGAAATCAGACGGGCCTACTGGCGTCCCGGGCCCAACACCGGGGGGAAGTTCTACTTCCTGTACGGTTTTGTTTGGATCCAAGGTGAGTGACTGTTAAGAGACTGTCTTATTTAGTGAACTGCGTTGTTGTGATGAGAGATGTGATTTCACTGCTGTTTGCTGAGCTGCAGTATTTTGGTTTTACCACTGTGAGCCAGGGGCTTTTTGCTGTGTATTTGTATCTTTGTTTAAGCCACGCCCAGTTTTTCTTTTCCCGATGTGAAGGTCAGCGTTCATCCCGCCATGACTGAAGAAGTTTGTGGTCGAGTTATGCGCAAAATAAAACATGCTAAAAAGCTGAAAAGCTCAACAGTGACCAAAACACAATGCTAATATATATTATACAGGATTGAATATGGATTTGATACATAATTAAGGTTAAGTTCTATTTGATTTGTTGCACTGCTTCCATGGTTGGAAACACTCTGTGGACTCATTGTTTTAATGCAGTCTGCAGATGGCAACACCCCGTGCTATAAATCAGGAGCCAGACGCGAGTGCACGAGGGAGCCAGACTGTGGTGTCAAACGCATTGTTTAGTTTGTTTTACTAAGAAAGGGATTTATTCTGGTAAAGTGCTTACCACTGTGCACCGGGCGCACCTGCGAAGACGCCAATGCAAGCTGCAGCAGAAGCACTTTCTCACTGCGAGTCATCTTTTATTCAGGAAACAGAGAAGCAGCAGAGAAGCTGCTCATCTGACACAGAGCGTTGATAATAATGCATCCAAACCGACAGGGTGCCCACCGTCTGACGAGTCGGCCCAGCCACAGCCGAGCAGTGTACGGCTGCTGTTAGCTGTGAGAGATTAACGGGCAGGGTTGGATCAGCCAATACAATGTGGGAAAGTACAATTTTGCCTTAATGCATTAGTAACACAAAAAATCTCTTTTGTCTGCATAATACTATTTATAATACTATTTTTTTTAAACTTTTTTTTGTGTTATAACCAGTTCCTGTCAAAGCTGTCAGTAGTATTCTGTATGTTCTTTTATATGCAGCTTTTATTGGTCTGGATAGAGCCCTCACATGTCCATGGCTTTCTGGTTAAGGAACCATTTTACTGTCTGTACTGTCATCACATCATCAACACATGTGCTGATGTATAATATTACTGATGATGTATTGTCCCTATTTGGGAACTTCTCCGAGCATGTGCCATGTCTGTGCACTCATAACAATCCTGTTGAGCTGCTGTAGCTTCATCTGTTCACACTTACATTGGTTTGACACTTTTAATCAGCGAGAAAAATGTGGTCTGACTGTCCAGACTTGGGCCAAGGGCCACGCTCCAGAGTACTGCTTCCCCTAGTGAGAGTGAGAGCTGATATGCTGGTGGAATATAGGTAAAAGAGTTCAGAGATCTGTTCCCTGTCTTTAGCTGCTAATTGCTCCATGATGTTCACTGATTCGTTGCTAACTTTTGGTGCTGTTTGATGGAGATTGTGGACCTGAAAACCAACACAGTGATCTAGAAGACATTAAATTACACATTTGTTCCATTATTAATATAAGAAAATGTCAAGTGGAGTTAAAGAAATATTTTAAAGGTAAGACAGATACAGCATTGTCTGTCAACTTTGTACAAGATTAAAAATACCTCAATGAAATGACCTGACGAGAATGGAAATTTTGGATCTGACCAAAAGACTGTCAAGAATTTTACTAAAAACAAGACAGGATTAAAGGAAATCATCAAAAAAAAATGGAATACACATTTTTGTAACTCTCGGCCTTATGTCTCTCTCCTCTAGATATGATAGAGAGAGCCATCATCAACACGTTTGTGGGCCACGATGTGGTGGAGCCCGGTAACTACGTTCAGATGTTCCCCTACCCGTGTTACACCAGGGACGAGTAAGAACCTGACTTTCTTATATTGTCTCTTCTGTGCCTCTGTTTATGTTCGAATGTTTGAGCATGGCAGTAATCATCACGCAGAGGTCTAAACATATGTGAGCCATGAAAATATTTCATATGCACTTTGAAACATTGTGTATTTCAAAATGCTTAAATTGTTAGAAATCCCATGCAACTGAAAAGATGTGATTTTGCTCTTTACCTGAAAGCCTGTGCTGTTGTTGTTTTTTCAGTTTTCTGTTTGTGATCGAGCACATGATGCCTCTGTGCATGGTGATCTCCTGGGTCTACTCGGTCGCCATGATGATTCAGCACATTGTGGCTGAGAAGGAGCACCGTCTCAAAGAGGTTAGCCTGTATGATTGTATGTCTACCACCAGTCTGAGGTCAGACTGATGGGGAAGTCAGAGAGGACTGTGAGATTAGTTGATACAAGAAACATGTAGAATAGCACCAACTGTAACCTTCAATATTATTAGCAGTAGTATTAGCATATATATCTTTGAGCAGTTTGTCTGTCCATCAGGAAACTCTGTAAATCAGTGAGAGGTGACATTGAGCAGTTGGAGGACATCAGAGAGAAAACAAAATATTTTCTTTTCAATGAAAAGTGCTATTTGCTCCACTGTAGTTGAGGTCAAGGAAAATGTTTAAGCCACTGTTATAAAATCATTTGAGAGTCTAATAAAACTTAATGTCCTCTTTGTGACAAGTCCAAATTGTATCACTCTGGTTGCAGTCAGAACATTCATGACACAATCATAATGGTTTCATGACATCCAATATATATCCATCATGATTTCAGATACAGAGCAGGGCGTTATCTCTGCTTCCGCTGCACAGATGTTTATCATTCTTTTATGAATTTGTCTGTCATACGCCCTCCAATTTTATGTAAGTGCGATACTCAATGGCTAGAGCAGCCATTAAAGTACATTGTGTTAGTCTGTGTATCAAAACACTGAGGTAGTGCAACAATGTCCTTACTACCATTCAATGAAAAAACAAACAAATCTACAGTAACCCAGTTGGACGTATGGGACAAAGTAGTTACAAATTCTGACATGTGATTATCATACGGCTTCCTCAGGTGATGAAGATGATGGGTCTGAACAACGTCGTCCACTGGGTTGCATGGTTCATCACCGGCTTCGTCCAGCTTTCCATCTCCGTCACCGCTCTGACGGCCATCTTGAAGTACGGTCGGGTATTGCTCCACAGTGACCCCTTCATTATCTGGCTCTTCCTCACCATCTACGCTGTGGCCACCATCATGTTCTGGTAAGAGCTCATGGTTCCACTGAACTCGCCCTGAATCCCTCACTTCTCAAAATGACTCCTGTGATATGTGAGATTTCACAAAACCAGTAAAAAAAAAATCAAGAATCCCATATAACGTTCCTTTGTTTTGCAGTTTTTTGGTGTCGGTAATCTACTCCAAGGCCAAGCTGGCTTCAGCCTGCGGAGGAATCATCTACTTCCTCAGCTACGTGCCCTACATGTATGTGGCCATTCGGGAGGAGGTGGCCCATGATAAGATCACTGCCTTTGAGAAGTGTATTGCTGTAAGACCTTTTCTTTCCATTTGAATCTAACAACATTTGTCTTGTAAAATTTGCTCCTTGTGTTGTCTCTGTGAAGAATTTCTGTGAAGAAAAATGAAATAATCCGGCCTGATAATGAAGAGAATAACCACTGCTTCACCTTTATCCTCCAGTCTCTGATGTCCACCACAGCCTTCGGCCTTGGCTCCAAGTATTTTGCATTGTATGAGGTAGCAGGTGTTGGCATCCAGTGGAGGACCATCAGCCAGTCACCAGTGGAAGGAGATGACTTTAACCTGGGTCTGTCCATGATGATGCTCATCATTGATGCCGCTGTGTACGGTGTCCTCACCTGGTACATAGAGGCCGTGCATCCAGGTATGAAATCGTTGTCCTCCAGCGTGCTGTGTCTTTTCAGATAGATTAGAGCAGTTAGTCATTAGTTAGTTCATTAACCTGGGAGATAGCTCAGCCGTTTTCTCAGCCATAAAAATATTTCTCACTCTCTCACTCCTTAGAAGTCTGAAGCAAAACACTTGCTCGAGCAGCACATATGATAAACTGGTTGGTCTCTAATTTCCTATTTCTTATGCTGAAGGTTAGAGAAAATGTTTCCTCCCTCTCTTATAGGAATGTATGGGCTGCCTCGCCCGTGGTACTTTCCCCTGCAGAGGTCCTACTGGTCAGGCAGTGGGCGTGTTGAGACCTGGGATTGGCCGTGGTGTGGAGGCGGCACTGCCAGGCTCAGTGTGATGGAGGAAGATCAGGCTTGTGCAATGGACCAGAGGAGAACTGGTATGGACAAATGATCATTTGTGGCTCATGAGGAAAGCTTGTGGACGAGATTCATATCATCTGTATTCACTTAACCAAGTCAAAACACAGTGATCTGAACTTCTTGACTAGCACTCTTGGTCCATTGCTATTCTTCTCACACAGTAGTAACTTGCCTAATGTCTTAAACATTCTGGTTGTCACTTTTATGCAGATGACACCATCATTTTCCTTGCCGACGCCACACTCTTTAGTAATTTCTTATTTACCTTCCTTGCTTCCTTAGCTCAGCACAATGGCAAAACAGGGATGCAAAACACCTCACTTCACAAGTCCACCTCACCTCAGTTCACACAAAGGTCATATATCATATCAGGTTAGAGGCAGAAAGTCCAGAGACAGACATCTCAAAAATCTGGACAAATAAAACCACAACTATCTTAACTTGGTTTCTAAGTGGAGTGACTGAGGATATGTACTCTGTGTCATCACACATTCTGAATATTTTGAATAGCTTTTGACTGTGTTTGCTTAGTGTTTAGTCACAATTTCTCCCTGTCTCGTTCTAACCCCAGAGGAGATGCGGGGCATAGAGGAGGAGCCAAGCCATCTACCATTGGTGGTTTGTATAGACAAACTCACCAAGGTGTACAAGACCGGCAGCAAACTGGCCCTCAACAAACTGAGCCTCAACCTCCATGAAAACCAGGTGGTCTCCTTCCTGGGACACAATGGCGCTGGCAAGACCACAACCATGTGAGGGGGGTCACAAGTCAACACTGAAGATTAGTGTGAAATACTGGGATATAAGAAAGACTGTTATTGTCCAACTGTGATATGACCACATTTATTCTTCTGTGGTGCTTTAGATAACCTGCCTCCTCTGTCTTTAGAGGATTAAATCAATTTAGTTTGTCCATTAACTAGATCAATTTATGCCAAAATCATCAGATAAGCTGAACTGGATCCAATATACTGAGGCATACAACATACAAATCTTGCTTGAATTACCTGACACTAACGTTACACTGAATTGTCGTAGGTCCATCCTGACAGGCTTGTTCCCGCCCACCTCTGGCTCTGCAACCATATATGGGCATGACATCCGCACGGAGATGGAGCGCATCCGTCAGAACCTGGGCATGTGTCCGCAGCACAACGTCCTGTTTGACAAGCTGAGCGTGGAGGAGCATCTCTGGTTCTACTCCAGGCTCAAAGGCATGGCCGAAGAAGACATACGCAAGGAGATGGACAAGTCAGTAATAGTCTACTGCATTTCATTTTTTTTTTGGTAAACAAATAGCTATGTTTACAGTGATAACAACAGAGAGCAACCTCAGACAACCAGACACAACCATAAATATAGTGATTTTATGCATTGGGTGTGTCTAGCCTTAAAAAAAATCGTCAACTGGCAACAACTCATATTCACTAAAAACTGAATTGAACTACTTGCCCTTTTCTTACCACTTGAAACTTGTAGTACAGTATAATACTATATTATGGCTGCCCTACAATCTTACTACATACTGTAGGATCGTATCCATTTGTTTTTTTATTAGCTACAGACAATGAAAAATAGCAAACAATAAAACCGAGGGTTGTGGTTCTCCCCATAATAAAAAATCAGGATCTCTGTCCATAAAAAAGTATCATAGTGTAATCCTTCACTGTAAAACTCACCTGTGTTTCAATCCTCTGATATGTGCCTCTGTTTTCAGTCAGAAAATTCCCAAATAGAGGCCGGGGCCTTTATTTTTTCCTGTTCACCACTTAATATCAAAACCTTGATTATCTTGAATTATCTTGAATTCAGAAACTTTATTAGTAAGTAACATCAGTGTACCGTAGTTTGTCATGGCATGTTTACCACACTGCTGTTCTCACTTCCTCTTTTCTAACACAGTAGCATTTTTCAACAGTTACTGTAAGCTGCCCTCACTGAAGCTCAGTGGGTATAATGAAAAACTAAACAGCAACTGAAAATCAGCTAAGTAGATCAGTCTGAATTTATTATCATAATCATAATTAGAGATTGAATATATTTATGTTAAACAGAAAAAAATGTGAGCAGCAGACTGGTGGTGTGACATGACTCTGTGGCAATGTGCATTATATGGAATTTCCTATGTTTCCTGTGTCAGCTGTTACAGTGCAGTTTTACATGATGCTCTCGCTACTATATCTACTGCAGCTAACTTATAGACACTGATATGAATAAATTAATCAGCTCTACAACAATAACAAATTGCTTTGCTATGTGTGTATGTTTAGGATGATTGTCGACCTGGAGTTATCCAACAAGCGTCACAGCTTGGTGCAGACTTTGTCCGGCGGGATGAAGAGGAAGCTGTCTGTGGCCATTGCCTTTGTGGGCGGCTCCAGGGCCGTCATCCTGGACGAGCCCACAGCAGGCGTGGACCCCTACGCTCGCAGGGCCATCTGGGACCTCATCCTCAAGTACAAACAGGGTGAGTGGGGGCTCGATAACTCCGGCATGCTCCATGCTCCGACAACAACTTTCAGAAAGTTCTCAGTCCAGGGTTGTTCTTAAGAAAAGTCGTGGTGTTCTTTTAGATGTCTCCTCCTGTTAATATCTGCACCTGCCTCAGCAAAACTTGCTTCACCTCAGGTATCTGCTGTATTAAACCATGTCTCTCAGTAATACAGCTTCTTTTGCACATCAAAGAATTCCTTGGCCTAGTTTTCTTCATTCCAGAGGAAGAGGCTGCCTGGGGTCAGACTTGCATACAAAAACAGACACTTTATATTTAAGACGTATATACTGCAAGACGTGCCATGGATACAGTATTTATTATGGTAATTGTAGTCCATATAGAACTGTTCAGTGTTGGTTTTGAATCCTTACACGAATCGAAAAATAGCAACAATTCTTGAAAATGCAAAGATGTGCTTCTATAATCACATGATCGTTACAGAAGCACTTCCTGCCCTTTTTTTGATTTCCCCCAGGCCGTACCATTCTGCTGTCTACCCACCATATGGATGAAGCCGACCTTCTGGGAGATCGCATCGCCATCATCTCACACGGGAAGCTCAAGTGCTGCGGCTCGCCGCTCTTCCTGAAGAGCACCTATGGAGACGGATACAAACTGACACTGGTCAAAAAGCAGAGCGAAGGCCGAGGTGTGTGTACGTATTCATGCGTGTGTGAGTCCTCAATGGTTCTTCTGCCTGTTTGACTATCATCAACAGATTGATATTATTCAGATAATTAATGCATTTTCTCGTCTTTGTGGTTGTGTGTGTGATGAAGGTCACCTGTTGGACTCTGGGGGTTGCACATGTTCTCATTTAACACTGTGTAATAACTGTTTGTTATTACTTTCATCCTTCAGGCCAGGGCAGCCAGATGCAGCCTCCGTCGTCTCTGTCTCCGTCCTCGTCCTTGTCGCCTTGCTCAGAGGCGCGGGTCACCCAGTTCATTCGCCAGTTCGTGGCGTCCTGTCTGCTGGTGTCCGACTCCAACACTGAGCTGTCTTATGTGCTACCGTCTGAGGCCGTGAAGAAGGGCTGCTTCGAGAGGCTCTTCCAGGTACACAGACACACATGAAGGCCTGATGTTGATCTGATTCTTCCTGCGGCTCCTCCCCTTTTTTGGGATCGCCACAGTGGATCTGATCGCTGCAGACAAGGCCCCACCCAACCTGGCATGGAGAGTCCCATGTTTGATTTGTCATGGCTTTTAACACTGGATACCCTTCATGATGCAACCCCTCATTTATCTGGCACTGGCAAATAGAAATGCACTGGTTTGTGAGTCCCCAGTGACTGAGGAGCAGCCTGTTACTGTTGTTGGAAAAACAGTGAAAAAATGTATATATACTCACACACACACACACACACACAGAGTGATAAAATGATAATTGATAATAACTTAATAAAAATGTTACCCAGGTATATAGATTTCCTTTTTTTGTCATTTTTATGTGCTACATAAAAACAAAATAGTCTTTATATGTGGCAGTTAATCACAATACAGATTACAGGCCAGTTTGCTCAGCTCTGTCGTGCTTAGCTTGGCAAATCCACTGGTCCACTGTGCTGTTCATTCATGCTCTCTTCTGCTGTGTGTGCCTCCAGGCTTTAGAGCAGAGCTTGGACAGCCTGGCCCTGACCAGCTTTGGGGTAATGGACACCACCCTGGAGGAGGTCTTCCTCAAAGTGTCTGAAGAGGACCAGTCTCTGGAGAACAGTGACGCTGGTGAGAACATGCTCCTCCCTGTGACTTCAGATGGAAGAACAGTCATGTCTTCCTTAAGAGAAATAGATGTCTGCAAAATGTTCACTTTCTGAGTAGAAGTTCTGGCATGATAATCTTCTCCCTCTCTCTCTCTCCCTGGGCAGACATGAAGGGGTCCCCAGGAGGCAGCTCAGTGGGGAAATCCTCAGTGGGTTCAGCAGGCCTGGGAGGGGCACATGGTGAGACTGGACCTCCAATAAAGAATGAGAAACCAGAGGTGGAACTGAATAATCTGGTAATGTGCTCGAGGCTGAGCCAGAGCCAGTCCTCCCTGAACTCCTCCTCGTCCATCGGCTCAGTGAGGGGGGATGAAGGAGGGCTATACGCAGACTTCTATGGAGATTACTGTCCGCTCTTTGACAACGGCCAGGAGTCTGACTCTGCCAGTCTGAGGGGTAAGACAACAAGATGGCAGGGGTGCTGTGCCAGACATGTACTTTTCATCCCACTGTGCCTCGTGAGACCAAGAGATGTTGATACAGCAAATGATATTCAACCCCAGTTCCAAAAAAGCTGGGACGCTGTGTAAAACACAAACAGAATTTGATGGCCTGCCAATCACTTTTTATCATTGACCCTGTATTTAATTGAAAATAGTGCAAAGACAACATATCAAATGTTGACACTGAAAGATTTTATTGTTTTCTGAAAAATATCTCCTCATGTTACATTTGATGTCAGCAACACCACTGCATCACATCTTCTTTTAACAACACTCTGGAAACATTGACTACAAAATAATTTCCTACAAAATTAATGTTTGATTTGAGCTTACTCTTTGGCTTTTGGCTCTTTTATTCTTTTGGTACTAAAACCACTAAAACCAACCAAGAATTGTTTTACCAGAACAAAGCTTGTTTCTCCTTTAATAACAAGAATAATAAAAAGATCATTAGTGAAGTTCAAAGTAAACAGCTTTGACACAAGATCACAAACTGAAGTTAGATCAACTCTAAGTAAGGAGGAAGTTTTAGTTACTGATATGCATTAGAATTTTTGTATAATATTTATAATATTCTCAATAATGTGTCTGTGCTTTTGAAGACTGCTTCATGTGATTGAACTGTCTAGTTCTGCATTTTATATTCTTATTTTATTCTTTATTACTCTTTCTCAGGTCTCTGTTATTAAAGATGTTCTCAATTAAACATTCTGAATAAATGAACCTGAACTATAGTGATGAGCAAAAGACGAATGCCAAAATATGTTCTGCAAGTCTGCAGAATCATTCAGGCAGACAGACATTGTAACAGTTCATAATTAATAATCTATTTTGTCTTTTATGTCTGATGTCTCCTCAACCTCCAGGCGACGTGGAGAACCCCTCCTCCCCAGAGCCAGAGGTCCTGGAGGGGCAGGGCAGCTTCAAGTTGGAGGGTTGGTGGTTAAAGCTGAGTCAGTTTCACGGCCTCATCGTCAAGAGGTTCCACTGTGCCAAAAGGAACACCAAGGGCCTCTTCTCTCAGATCCTCTTACCTGCCTTCTTCGTCTGTGTGGCCATGACCGTGGCTTTATCTGTGCCTGAAATTGGTGAGACTTTACATATGTGGTTATGAGTAGCTTTCCATGACATCATCCTTGGGCCATTCTGTTGATTGTAAAATAGTTACTTTACAATATAAATAAGTGGTGGAAGAGCTGCTCATGTTTAGTATGGCAAAAACAAGAACAGCAAAAATGAAAGTAGACTGAACCATAGCAGCAGATCTGAAATCAAATCAGTGATTTTAAAAACTACTGGAAACTAGTAGTAGTAGTAGTAGTAGTAGTAGCAGTAGTAGTGATCATGTTGTGTGGGTTTGTCACTACCTTTCACATTACACATTCATAGTCATTTGATCCAGTGTTGATATAGATATATTGATTACTGCAGCTATGATCAATTCAAGCTCAATTGTCATTAAATGCTGATGTTTTGCACTACTTTAAAAATGAACAGAAGAAGCTCTAACTTGATCATGATCGTCATTCTTGTCTTGTTCTTGTCTTGTTCTACAGGAGATTTGCCCCCCCTCATCCTGTCCCCATCTCAGTATCATAACTACACCCAACCTAGAGGGAACTTCATCCCCTACGCCAATGAAAACAGACCCCAGTACAGGTGAGGTGACACTTACATTTCTATGCAGTACAGTATATTTTAGTGTTATTTTTAATCTGGTGTCTTTGCTGTGAAAATGCGGTACAAACTGAGAGGATTTTAAATGATGAAATAGATTTTAAAAAGAACGACTCAGGTCAACAGACAAGCTGGTTTTAACATGCCCAAACGTGATAACTTCAGAATTAAGGAAGGATGACTGTTAATATGAGCTGTTACTGTGAGAGATGTCCAACAAACAACAGACATCAAGCAGTCACCTTAGTGTTGTGCTTAGAAAATAAAGTCTGAACTTAAGTAGAACCAAAGATTTCCATCCACAGGCTCAAGGAATTTTTATCATCCATTATTTGATTGATTAGATTAGAACAACAGGAAGCTCTTTGTGACACTCAACACACACGTCCTATGTCTTCCTATGCTGAGGATTTCACTTTATTGAAGTGAATAAAGTGAACCCATAATAACCAGTGCAGAATCCTATCATAGAATTTCATCTTTCCCCCTCAGGAGTAAGCTGTCTCCAGATGCCAGCCCGCAGAAGATCATCAACACCCTCCGTCTGCCTTCGGGTGTTGGTGCTACCTGCGTCCTCAAAACCCCCTTCAACAGCACCCTGGACCACTTGGCCCAGACTCTCAACCCCAGCGCCAATAACTCCAAGACTCTGGCTGCCCGATACTTTGACTCCATGTGTCTGGACTCGTTCACCCAGGGGGTCCCCCTCTCCAACTTTGTGCCCCCACCTCCCTCGCCAGCGCCTTCAGACGACCCAGACCCTCGCTTCGATGATGGACTGTGGAACTTCACAGTTGCCCCTCCAACCACAGTCCATGGTGAGTCCATCTAACAAGATAATTTAATTGTAATTCCTTTATTAGTCCCACAATGGGGAAATTTCCAAAAATATATGATGGAGGATGTAGGCATCGATCCTGCTACCTCTCGCATGCTTAGCGAGCATGCTACAATTTGAGCTAATCCCCCTCCATCCAGGTACAGTTTTTTCAATGTGTACGAGCATCTAAATGAATCTAGGTGTGCATGTGTATGTATATATGTATGCAGAACTGATATCCACAATGTAAATGTACTTAACAATAGCAACATTTTTAAGTTCCCATAATGGAGCATGCAGAGGGAATTTCTCCACTGTGGGATGAATAAAGGCTTATCTTATCTTATCTTATCTTATCTTATCTTAATAAGCCAGGTCAGAGCAGCACATACAGATGTTTTGCCAGCAAGGAAAACAAAGAACTGCACAACAGGATGTTTTGACACAAACCAGACTGGAATTAATCAATTAAGTTGGCTTCCTCTATCAAAACATCCGCCATTGAATCAAATCATTGTTAAATGTGATTAATCCCACCTCCGCTCTTCATCTCTCATGTCTGCTCAGAGCCGGTGACGTCTCCTCCCACCCTCCCCCTCTCTGTCCATGAGCCAGTGCGTTGTACCTGCTCCATGCAAGGGACGGGCTTCTCCTGCCCCAGTGGGGTGGGAGGGCGACCCCCCCTCATGAAGGTGGTGACAGGTGACATCCTGGTGGACATCACAGGCCGGAACGTCTCTGAGTACCTGCTATTCACATCAGACAGACTGCGCCTGCACAGGTAGTACAGCTGTGGGAGCATTTAATCAAGTGAGATACCTGAGGATACCTGAGTCTCATTTCCAGTAACAGAATGATGTCTTGAGTTCGCTCTCGATCCCCTGCACTCTCACTCCAAAATTGGACCAAAGCAGCTCTAAAATATTGAAAAATTTCAGTGCTTTAGTGTTTAAGGTTGTCTGATACCTTCTGGTCAAGTCACAGAAAGTAGTTAAAGAAATCACTTTATTTCAGCTTTAGCTCAAGATTTCACACTAACAAAAAGTCAGGAGCGTTGAGTTTAAAATATGTGGACACTGGCCAGGTAGGGGGGGTCTAATGATGCTGTCAAGTGCCATTAGGAATAATGTAGCATCCAGCATTTTGGGAGCTTGACCTGTATCAGGGTCTAGTTCTGATGTCTCAGCCTCTTTCACTTTGACCATTTTACAGAAGTTTCCTCATTTTAAGATTCAGTAAAAAACAACTAAAGCACATCTCTACAGCAGTAGTTTTAAAAAGTCTGTGACCATGTGAAAAGACTCCTGAATTCATCTTCAGTTTTAATGCACTGCACTGCAGTTACATACTGTGCTGATTACATAGTGATGCAATAGACAACTAAAACTATAATACTTGAGCAAAACATTCAAATTTGTTTGTCTTGACTCTTGACTCTCTCTTTATTTTTCTTATCTGTTTTGATATATAGATATGGTGGTTTAACAGTGGGGAACATCCAGAAATCAATCCCAGCATCCTTTGGGAGAAAGATACCTCCAATGGTTCGCAAGATAGCAGTTCGCAGATCGGCTCAGGTGAGACACCCGCTCTGAACTGGACAGGAGGTCCACAGATACAGTCTAACAGTGACTGACAGAGTGACTGCTTCTGTCCAGGTTCTGTACAACAACAAAGGTTACCACAGCATGCCAACGTATCTGAACGTCCTCAACAACGCCATCCTGCGTGCCAACCTGCCGTCGTCCAAGGGCAACCCTGCTGCCTATGGTAACTACATGGGATCAAACAAAGACAGAGATTTTTTAAAATTTGAACAAATGATGTGATCTTCTCTGCTAAATTCCAAATAATTAACACTGTTGTTAAATACAGTTGTGTGGTTTCGGGCCGGGTTGTTATCATCTACATAACTGAGGTTGTTGTTGTGTGTGTGTGTGTGTGTGTGTGTGTGTGCGTGTGTGTGTGTGTGTGTGTGTGTGTGTGTGTGTGTGTTTTGTAGGCATCACGCTGACAAACCATCCAATGAATCGAACCAGTGCCAGCCTCTCTTTGGACTACTTGTAAGTTGTCAGCAGCACTGATATTCGGTGCCTTAAAGGATAACATCGAGGGGGTTATTTGTATTTTTGCCCATTGTTACTAATAGTACAAGTACAGACCAAGTTAATAGCTGGAATCTCTGAACACAGATGTCACAAAAAATCTCCAGGATCATTGAACTGTATTTATCCATAATTAAAGTTCCTCTCCTGACTTTGATTAAACCTCTAAAAACTCATCTCTGTTCATCAAAAATACATATTTAGTCATCGTAGGTGTAACTCTACACTTTCAGCTTCATGTAGTCCCCACCTCTCTCCTCCACAGTGTAAATGTTATACAGTATATTTCTCGTCCTCTCTGCTCACCCCCCCCTCCGCTGCGTCTCCAGGCTCCAGGGGACAGATGTGGTGATCGCCATCTTCATCATCGTGGCCATGTCTTTTGTGCCAGCCAGTTTTGTGGTTTTCCTGGTGGCTGAGAAATCTACAAAAGCCAAGCACCTGCAGTTTGTCAGCGGCTGTGACCCCGTCATCTACTGGCTGGCTAATTACATATGGGACATGGTGAGGAGGAGACAGTGTGTGTGACTGATGCTAACACACAGAGGGCTGTGGATGTGTAGGCTCCTGCTATAAATACTACAGTATTCGTCCAGGTCTGATTCTCTCTTCTCTTTCCTCCTCAGCTAAACTACCTGGTACCTGCCACATGCTGTGTTATCATCCTGTTTGTGTTCGACCTGCCGGCCTACACCTCCCCAACCAACTTCCC
>JBBMOC010000667.1:0-7500 GCA_037975185.1 Centropyge bicolor
GCCTGAGCCCTGATGAAGGCCTGAGCCTTCCTGAAGCGCTCCGGCTGCTCCGACTGCAGCAGCTTCTCCAGCACCGAGCAGGGCTCCTCCCTGCACATCTGCCTGAAGGAGCACTGCAGCTCCTGGACGGCACACAGAGACAACACATGACAACAGCTCCCATCAGCCTCTTTGACATGTAGAATCAGAGGGAGGCTACGGTCCGGGGGGGGGGGGGGGGCTGTTAAACAGCGCGACTGGCCGGTACCTTCGACAGCTGGTAGAGGCTGAGGACTTGTTTGCAGTAGTTGCTGCCGTGGTGACACTGATCCACCAGTTTCTGGAGATGAACAGCGACCTGGTCGTCAGGGGGGGGCAGCATGGCGAAGGACAACAGGCTGCTGACAGAGGGAGCTGGAGGAGGCAGAGAGGGAGAGAGAAATGTACCAAACATGTGCTGAGCTGATAAAGATATTCAGACATGTTCAAACGGAAGCTCACAGCTGGTCATGTCCTTCTTTGGCAGAGCTTCTGATGCCTGCTGCTGTGGTTCAGGGTCCAGCTGTCCAGAGGCCAGACCTCGGCAGTGCAGCACCACCCACATGTCTGGGTGATGGAGGGAGAAGTACCGGCAGACCCGGCTGGCCTCGTGAATACTGCCCTCATCTAATAACTGACCAATCAGAGCAGTCAGAACGCTGCTCTCCTCTGGACTCAACGCCGAGCTGACGTTCGGCTCCTCCTGCTCCTCACAGGGAGCTGGGAGTCCCTCCAGACTGAGGCACGTCTCTGTGTTCAGGTCTGATATGTGGGAGAAGGAGAACTCCTTCATGAGCACTTCGTACGTGTTCATCTCCGGCGTCATGGCGGCCGGCGGCAGGTGGAAAACGCTCTCCTTCTCCATGTTGATGTCGATGACGCGCCGTCGGACCCGGCAGATCCACAGCTTCTTCTCCAGGCTCTCCAGTCTGTCCAGAGGAGCCGGGCTGAGCAGGGAGAGCCAGTGAGCTGCGAGGCAGAGCAGCAGGCAGCGCTCCTGGACGTCCAGCAGCTCGAGCCGAGCCTCGGCGGCGCCGGGCGACTCCGCGGCCCCGGTTTCAGCCTGTGACAGGAAGAACTGGGAGGCTGATTCTGGATCAGTATCTTCAGTCTTCAGCTGCTCGTGACATTTCCTCCAGAAACCAACTCGTGTCTCCAGCCTCCTCCACTGCTGCTTGGACCTCTGGGAGTTTACCTCCTGGAGAAGCTACATGGAAGACAGACATGGATTCTCACAAAACATCATGAGATTAACACAGACTGGATTTTTAATGAACAATATAGGTCAATATAAACATATCTCATATGTGGACTGTGTGGTGGATCAGACCTGGCTGAGCAGCAGGCGCTGGACAGACAGACCGGCCAGCTGGGCGACCTGCCGGGCCTGACTGTAGCGCCCCCTGGCCTGCAAAGCATCCACTGCAGCCTGGAACTCCTCCTGCTGGACGGCGGGAGAACTGCACTGCAGCAGCCTGGGAGACAAGCTGACCTCTGACCCCTGCAGCAGCTGACTGAGCTGACTGAGCTTCCTGAAGTCCAGACCTACACACAGACACACACACACACACACAGACACACGCACACACACAGACACACAGACACACACAGACACACAGACACACACACACAGACACACACACACAGACACACACACGCACAGACAGACACACACACAGACACACACACACACACACCAGATACAACACATATTACAAATCAATAAAAGAAGTAATCAAACCTGCAGTGGTACCAGTTAATGATCCCTTTGTCTCCTGAGGTGCATCTGACACAGTTCATGATGTCACAGAGTCCGATCTCACCGTTGGATTTGAGCAGCTTGTCGACGTCGGCCAGGAGCTGCAGCAGCCGGTGGAGGTCGTACTGGGAGGAGCAGCGCTGCAGCATGGTGAGGAGCAGCACGGAGGCCTGGCTCTCCACCCACTGCAGGGGGAGTCCACCGGAGGGCGCTGCACCACCGTTTCTCAGCTAGATGGGTAAAGACACAGAGATTACACAGAGCCCCCGGGGGGTGTTTCCCTGCTCCTGGGTGAGGGGAGTCTGTCTTGTCCTGGATGATTCACGAGGCTCCTGTTAAAGCTCTTTGTTCGTTCCTTTACCTGCGAGACTCCACCAGGAGCTGCTGGTTGACGTGACAGCTGCCAGGGTGCAAAGAGAACCCTTCTGTTAATGTGCTGATCCACTAAGAGGCAGCCTGAGGCCACATTCAGCCCACTCAGTTCAAATCAGTTAACAAAATAAATAAATAACTAAATATATATCTGTGGTGCAAACGACCCATGTGTTTGTTCAAACACACGGATTCATCCGCTCATCACTTAGACACTTTAAAATCTGCATTTATCTTTGCATTTTTTAGTCGTCACAAACTATAATGCATCAGACTCATGAACATGAGAATCAAACTTCCAGAATCACAATCAATCTCATCATTTGTCAGAGGCAGCACGAGCACACGTGCAGTGCCGTGTTCAGTCTCACTGACATTAACCCTTTACAGAGCAGCTTCACATCAGGTTGTCGAGCAGCGTCTCACTGCCTCTCTGAGCTGCTCTGGGAGCTGGCAGCTAAAGCTCAGGCAGCACTGAGACAGAGCTGACAACTGTCTGCACTAGAAACTGCACAGCGACTGCAGCGAGGCAGCCAGAGCTCCAGTTTCTCATCACACTGGAATGCCTCTAACGCGGCCAGTCAGGTGTCCATCCGTCCAATTTAACCACATCATAAAAAACAAAGCCAAATGTAAACTTGTTTCCTCACAGCGATGAGCGTCCTCTGGAAGTCCAGCAGCTTTGCTTTGGCCTCAGAGAAGTTCCTGTAGTCACAACACAACTCAAACATCCTCAACACCAACACCAGGGGGCAGTCCTGAGAGACAAAGACACAGCTGCGTTATTCACAAGTGAATTTATTATCTGAATATTAAATGCTGTTCACTGAATAACTGTCTTTTTTCTTTTATGCAATAACAACGACAAGTACAAAATGAAGGTCCAGTCAAGGAGAAAACAGGAAAAACTTTCCTCCTCACAGTCAATATGTTGCATATTAAAAGGCTTTTTCCAAATGAAAGGATGAAATATATTCTGGGAGAAAAGCAGTATTTTTTCCTGGCAAAGACGGCCATGTGGAAATGTCACTCTGTAATGGACGTAGTGAGGAAGGAGCTTGAATCCTGTGTGTTAAATCCTCTCTGAGTCACCTGCCAACATCTGCTGCTCTGTTCCCTGTTCGCCCTCACAGCTGCAGGCAGGAGGGAGACACTGAGCTGCACTCTCCTAACCTCTCTGATCACATCACATCTCATTTTTGTCATGTGAGGTTTTTACCCTCTGGAAGAGCTCGAAGCCTCGGAGGAGGGGCCTGACGTGGCCCCGCCCCAGCAGCGTCCTCCAGATGAGTGACAGGTCGTGCAGGATCCACTCATGGTGCTGGGGGGCTTCGACCAGGTGGGAGGCTGCTTCCCCAGCTGTGACATCATCGACGGAGGTCAACACCCACACACACAGGCACGGCAGCAGCTCCGCCCCCTGTCAATCAGGCAGGTTTGACAGCCACGTGAATTCTGTTCAGTTGTTCTGGTCACATTTTACTATGATTCACCAGCGATAACAAAGTTACTACAGTTCATCCTGAACCACGTTTCATCACAATCCATCCAGCACTTTTCATATTTTGTTTTCTGTTATGGACATAATATCAGGCGCACAGCTTCCACTAAATACATAAACACTTCAGTGTTCTGTCCTTCATGCGTCTCCACATACACAATATGCCTGAACACACGTGCATCTTAACATTTGTTCAGAGACCTTCTTGATCTCCACATGGAATCTGTGAGCAGCACACTTCCTGTCTGCTGTTCGTGGTCCTTTCTCAGAATCTGGACTGGATGTTAAAGTGAATCCCATTGCAGGCACTAAACACTCTGTCATTTCACTCAGACTTTTGACAATTGCTGTTTCAAACCTTCATTGTTTTGCACCAAGGAACTTTCCTTTTAGGTGAAAACCTACTTGACAATAAACCTGATTCTGATTTTTTATTTATACAGAGCCAACATGGTGCATATTATAATTCTGTGTTTTTATCAAACGGCCACAAACTAGATGAGATGTGAAAACCTCGGCTCAGTATTATTGTATCTTATTCTTATGGTTAGTGGCACTGAATGTTTCCTGGGTTACCTGTTGACAGGCAGCCATTACAGCCAGTGTTGGGCAGCGTTGCAACAGCGCCTCCTGCAGCAGGTACCTGCAGGGTGCCGCCTCCTCCTGGCTCTGCAGGAGGACCTGGAACAGCTCCGTGGGGTGCTCCGATCCCCCAGCGGCCCCCTCCGTGCTCAGAGACCCTGACCGCTCATCAGAGCCACAGCTGCTCCTCTGACTGTACACCTGCAGGTCCTGAAAGGCCAGAGTCAGGTGGGCCTGCAGGGCGGGGCCAAACTGAGCTGCCAGTGACCTCACCTGGAGGAAGAAGCAAACACGGTCAGAGAACGGAGTCTGAACAGAAATGTTTTAGAAGAGATTCATCTTGTACTGATCAGTGACATTAATTATAAAAGACAGGGAGTTGACTTTATTCCATTGCTTTTAGTTTAACTCATGATCCCGGTGTGAAATTTTGGTGCTGCAGCTGAATTGATGCATTGCTGTTTGTAATAAACAGAAATTATTGTGTAATCTCAGCAAAAGTGCGACAGTCTGCAGTAACACATTCTGACCACCTGTCTGTGGTGGCGATCGCACAGAGCTCCAATGGAAGGATGTTGTGAAGGTGTGGGCTCACCTGATGGGGCGGGAAGTTGTGCAGCTGGACAAACAACAGGAAGTGGATGAACTGTCCGTCATCGGCACAGTGGGCGGGGTAAACAGAGCTGAGCTTCAGACTGTGGAGCTGACAGAACTGAACAGGCAACGCCCACTCCTGAGCCGCCTCATACGACGACCTGACGCACGCACGCACGCACGCACGCACGCACACACACACACACACACAAATATGTAAAGGATTTTAAGTGATTTTATATTTTACCACAGTTTTTTGGACAGCAGAGACAACTTGTCCCACCTGACCGACTGAATAACAACACTAACAAACTCTTGTTTAAACAGTTTCTGATTTTCACTGCAGTAGTTTGTGAACCAATGTAACTGTTCAAATAAAAGCTGGAATTCAAATAACAGCAAAGCAGAACAAACTAAACTGAATCATTCAGTGAAAGCAGGCGGGTCGTACCTGCCGACGCCCTTCTGCTTCAGGTTGTCTGTCACTGCAGCTTCCAGGTAGCCAATCAGCTCCTCCGCTGCTCCCGGCTCCGCCTCCGCCAGCTTTACACCTTTAGACACTAAAGAGAGACAAATGAGTGTGTTTCATCAGAGAGTGTGGTGGTGTGTGGGAGCAGTGTGTGTGTGTTTACCCAGTGTGTGCAGCTGCTGTGCCGGAGCAGTGTGTGTATGGTGTTGGCTCCAGTGCTGCAGGACGGTGTTCATGGCTCTGATGTCGACCCTCAGCTTCAGGCAGCAGGCTCCCAGCAGCTCACAGAAACAAACGATGGCCGACGCCACTGACGGCACATTGAAACACTGCAGGGCCAACCTGCACACCTGCTGCCATGTCTGCTGCAGCCTAAAACTCACACACACACACACACCGATGTTCACGGCTCATTCCTCCAGACTCCACTCCACTTTCCTGTTCTGAACATCTGCACTTCACTGTCTCATACTCACAGTGTCGAGACGTCGCTGCAGACGCTCAGCTGCTGGACGAGGAAGGTGGCGTAGGCGAACGATGGTCGGCCATGACGGAGGTAATACAGGAAGTCAAGGTTCTCCACCAGAGCAAACCTTTGGACCAGGTGAGGACTGGAGAAATGAGGCAGCTCGGATGTTTCTGCGAAGGACGGATGCACATGTTTACCCAGCCCACAGAACACAGACTGTCTGCTTTCAGTTTATTCTAATTTAAGTATCAAAGGACAGAAAACTAAACTTCATGTGCTACTGAGTTAAAATGACAAAAATGTTAAAGTAGCAAACTATTAAAACAAGAAAAGAATCTGAATACACCTCAGAGAAAAGTAACCCAAAACACACACATTTAATTCATCAAGATCCATGCAGCTCTGTCAGGCTGTATGCTCCGAGCTAAATGCTAACTTCACCACAGTACTGGACATATTAATGCTGACCTGGTGATGGCGCTAAGTGAAAAGCCAGAGAACGTCAGCAGGATTCATTATCTGGGAATCATAAATGTCTGTACAAAATTTGATGGCAATCCATCGAATGGTTGAAATATTTCAGTTTAAACCAGAGTTGACGCTGTCATCACGAGAGCAAGTTCACTGGACAGACACATGAGTCAGCAGGGACCTTAAAGCTGGTTTTCAGAGCTCACCGCTGGAGTTGAGGGTGTTGGCTACCTGCCAGCAGAAGAGCCGCGATGGGTCCAGAGGATGGAGAGACTGGAAAACAACACCAACAATTTCAGTCAGAGCTCCCATGAGAACCACCTCCCCAGGAGATGAGAGCAGCACGATGACAGGATCAAGCTTCTGTAAGGCTGACATGGTGTGAGCCTACCTGCAGGAGGTGGTACACAGAGATGTCTGAGGACGAGCTGCTTCCTCGGGGGCCGGTGGGGAACAGGGCGGCCCTCAGTTTGGGGTAGGGGGCCAGCGCCATCTTCAGGAGCTGAGGGTCGACCGTCCTCTCTGACCTGCCCGACCTCTCACCCTGAAACACCACCTGCACACAGGAAGTCCCACCCAGGAAATGATTCCTCATCAGATAGATACAGACTGATCTCCATCAGCTCTTCAGAAACGATTATGTCCACATGTTTCTCTCCATTCTCTCCTCTTTACTGGAAGGAGCCATATAAACTGAAAGGTGGAGATCTTCTGACTGTTTGGGCCACTTTATATGATTCACAACATTTTCATACTCATGACTCAGATTTTTCCTCCTCCACTTTGCAACCTGCTGGGTTCAGAGCTTCTGTTTACCTGGTCAATTCCTCCGGGGGCGAACATGACGGCAGCCAGCGCCAGAAGACTGTGTCCCTCCAACAGCAGGCTGCTGAGAGACGCCTGGCTGCCTGGTAACAGCACCTGAGCACTGGTTAAAGCGGCCTGGAAGACCAGCCCTGGATCTGGAGATACAGACACACAGAGAGCCGGTCAGAGAGAGCAAACTGACAACAATGCATGTGTATAGATGTTAATGAAATGAAGATGAAGTAAACTGTACTTAAGTAAACAAAACTAAATTAACCAAGTTAAACGAAATTAAGCCAAATTGAACCAAGCCATGCTAAAGTAAAAGTGGCACTCTGGCACCTGACAGATCTCTGGTGATCTCCTGGATCTTCACCAGCATCTCAAACCAGGGCTGGCTCTCAGACAGGCTCTGATTGGTCAAGAGGGGACAGTTCCTGGGTGTCAACCTGTGGAGG
>JBBMOC010000667.1:12500-20000 GCA_037975185.1 Centropyge bicolor
CTGCGGATGCTGCTTTCATGGGCTGTGTTTCTTCAGTCAGTTTAATATCGCTCCAGTTGAGTTGAGATATTTGTGTGTTTTATTGTTGCTGCTGAGATTGTGAAGTGCTGTACCTAAAGTAGTGGTTGAGATCAACAGCGACAGCGGCATGACACTGAGTGACCGCTACAGCCGTACTGAGATCAGCGGACACCTGGAGGAGGCAGAAGGAGGATGAGGAGGAGATGGAGGAAGGAGAGGGGATGAGGTCATCGTCTGCCAGGCCAGAGCTCAGGTAAGCAGGAAGGTCGACGCTGGCCAGCAGACTGCCGTCACAGACATTAAACACAGCTGGAGGTGACAGTTAAAGAAGAGACTGCTGAGTTCACAAAGAGACAGAGAGTAGTCCTCCAGCTCACAGCCCTTCTCAGTGGTCTTCCTCCATCCACTGAGGAAGACCGTGAGATGAGGCTAAAAGCTCAGGAAAGGCCAATCAACTGACTTTGATTTTTTTTATTTTTATTTTTTATTGAACTACTGCTTGTGAGGTTGTGTGTACTTTAATGTTGGTGTAGCTTAGTTTTGTTTGGTTCAACTTGTTTTTGTTTACTTTATTCTAGTTTCATCAAGCCTGGATTATTTTTAGAGATTAGCTTCATTTTTTTCACAGTAGCTCAGTTTAAATTTGTTTATTAAGTTTAATGACTTTCAATTTGCTTAGATTCATTGAGACTACGTTAATTTAATTAAGTTTATCTCTGCTTCACCCAAATCATCAGTAAACCTGGATTTGATTGCTTATTGTGAGAATGTATTGAGCTGTGAGGCTGGAGTGAGCGGAGGATACAAATGAGTCCAGTGGAGCTGAGGACGAAGAGCGTCTCTCCGCAGACGCAGTGGTGGACAGCTGTGTCTCTGCTGCTGTCAGTCAGCTGGACGTTACAGCAGGACAGCGTCTGCAGCTCCTCCTCCGTCTGCTGCCACTGCAGCTGCAGCAGCCAATCACAGTTCAGCAGCACGCAGCAGCGGCCGGCAGCAAACGACAACAGGCGCACCGACTGCAGCTCACACACGCCTGGAAATAAGCACTCAGTCAGGAACACTCTAATATCTATTCACTCATAACAAACATGTCTGTGAGTAAAAGCATCACATGTGTGTCAGTGTCTGGGTCCTGATGGCGGCGGGGGATCACGGGACTCACCATGGTCCTGCTCTCTGACGGCCTGCAGCAGACCGCCTGCGGGACGTTCACACACACACACAGCAGAGATGGAGGCGGATCGTTGTGCTTCCACCTCCAGAAGCTTCAGGTCACTCTGAGCTCCAACAGCCAGCAGTCTGAAGCTGCTGATGCTGCGGCTGTGGACGGACGCCTCCTCCCAGGAAAAACTGGAGACAAAGACAAGATGATCAGGATTGTTGGTTTGGCTGCTGATAGAAAGTTGGAGACACACTGTTGTCTAAAAACCATCATTGTGTGTTGTAACATTCAGTTTCCTGTTTCCAAAGAAAGAAAAAAAACAGCTGTGACCATTTAGGACAGTTTGTTTCTGCAGTTTTACACACTGAACTTTTATTTATTGTCTTGACTGTGGAGCTTGTTCATAATGAGAGTAAAGACATCTTTCAAAGTTAATCTTCATCAGTTCTTTGTTTTGTGGCTGTTGATTTATTTCCTAGTATGACTTTACTGTAAAGAGCTTACAGACGGACATACAGATTGATCAAACAAGGCCAACTCGTGTCAGATGCAACCGTGGGGAATCGTGGCTGAAGTGACTCCGAACATTTGAATGTCACATATTCAAAAGTCGTTTATTTATGTTTTTGTCTTGTTCTTGGATTTACATTTCTTCAGGTCAACATATTATATATCATTAAGGGTCGGTCCGGTGTCACACTCACTCCGTGTAGCAGCCGTCCACTGCGGCCGGAGGAGCCTCTCTGTCCGCCGGGTCCCACACCAGCAGCCGCCCGTCGCCCCGCAGGCAGCCGAGCAGGGAGCCTCCAGGAGCCAGCTCGGCTCTGTGGATGTCCGCCAGCCGCCCGCAGCGCTGGTTCTCCGGGATCACACACACCTCTGTGGGCTGAGCCTCCGGCCGCCCAGCCGCCTCCGGCATCTTCACACGCTAACTATTCTTCTGCATTTAAAATAAACCATTAGCTAAACACCGCCAAACAGCGTCGACATGAATTTTAACAGAACCTGTCAACTGAAGAAGAAATCACATGACCCGTGTGCGCCTGTCAGCTGACCAAATCTGACCAATAGAGACACGGTAAGAAAAGTCGACTCAATCGAAAGATCGAGAGACAATGTTGTTTTTAATATAGTTTTATATACACACAAATAAATTCAGCAACAAAAGTCTATTTTCTCTCTTTTCAGTAAAAATATTGTAATTAGTAAACAAAGACAAAACTTAATAATTATAAATCCATTGTTTCCTCTGTTGTATAATTTTAATCTTTAATTTCTAGAAAATATTTTATTCATTACAACTCTACTTATTCCTGTTGTATTTAACCCTTCCTGGCATTTTGTTCTCAAAAATTGTATATTCAGCTTCAACTGAACAACCAACAGTAAAACATATAACAAGCTCTAATATTGTAAATTCATATGATTACACTAAAATCTATTCCAATAAAAAAGAAAGAAGGAAGTACATGGTTTTCGTACAAAATAATACATTTTAAATAAAGTTTTTCAAAATACATTATATATTTACGCATATAATATAAGCCATTACATAATAATTTGTAAAGGTAGGTAAGCAGTTTTGAAAATAAAAAATGATTTAAAAAAATTTGAGGATTAACTGATGTCTAAAAACCTGATCATTTATCGATTGCTTTTCTCTGAAACCGATTTACAGGAAGGGGAAGTAGAACAGACACGCTCATTGGCTGTAACTGACCCCGTTGATCTCTATACACTCTTACAGTAACCGTTGTTGTGTGTTGCTGATCGGGTTCATGTAAAGATAGAAATCAGCTCAAACGGTCAAAGTCCCTCCACTCAGTCGAGCCGCTTCAGTAATATGGCGTTTTCTAAAACATGGAAATCGCGTTGAGCCTTGTGTCGTTGACTGTCAGCAGGGTGTTACAGCTGTCTGGACTTGTGAACAGGAATGAGCTGAAGACAAAGAAGATGGAGGAGAAAGCACTGGAAGTTTACGGTGAGGAAACAACAGGCCTGAAGTCTGTGCAGCTGCTCAGTGATGTCAGTGTTCATGTTGGACGGACGCTGTTTTCTTCAGTTTCCTGGATCAAGTCGTCCACAGAACTTCTGCTATTTCACGACTTAAACAAGAATCGTTTGTTATCGTTGAACGAACGGCGCCAAGTAGTGATGTAAACCCCAGTGATGAGAGAATACATCTGTGATGATGATCCTCAGGAGCCCATGAAGTCTGACAGGTTGCCATGTTTGAAGGCAAAGTTAAATCGATGATTTCTTGAATGGAGTTTGGTGTGATCTTCCTGGGATTACAGACCAAAGTACTGATGTAGAATTTAAGATGATTTTGGTGTGGCAGGAGTGAGAGCAACATCTGGGCCTGGAGTTTTTTCTCTGCTGTGGTTCAATAATAGTATTAAGAGAAAAGTATTTCCCATAACTTCCTGTTCGTCTCCTGTCTTGATGACAAACCGTTCATTATGTTTCTGGAGTTCCCTGAAACAGTTCATAAGTGAAGTGACTGTTTTCACATCAACCTGTATGACAGAGGTTGTAGTTTAAGGTTGGATGACATAGTGAAGTTTCATGAATCATTTCAGTCTTTTAGTCTCATTTGATTTGTTTTGAGTTCATCGTCAGTGATGTGAAATTTCATTCTGCATTTCAAACACTTTGCAAAAATTTTGCTCTATTTAGTTTTATATTGAATTTAAGAAGCAAAGAAGAACTTACTTTGTGAGTTTGCTCCAGTTTACTGATGCTCTCTGTTCGTTCCTTCTGACTTTCTAGTTTCTACTTTCATGGTAGTTTTAGTAAACGTGTTGTTTCCTACTCTTTATCAGATGTGATTCGGTCGATCCGGGACCCGGAGAAGCCCAACACTCTGGAGGAGCTGGACGTGGTGACGGAGAAATGTGTGGAGGTCCAGGAGCTCGGAGAGGACGAATACCTCATCATTATCAAGTTCTCTCCCACCGTCCCTCACTGCTCCCTGGCCACTCTGATCGGTGAGTCGCTCTGCCGGAGACGCCACAGACTGTCCATCAAAATACTAACAGCTATTAACTGAACTCTAGTTGGGGCAGAAAACAAACTTTATTTAATGTTATTTGATCAAAATCTCACTTAATGGAGCTTTTAGAGGAAAAAATCACCTGAAAATGAGACGGCACAAAGGCAACACATGTTTTTGTTACAGCATGTTCATAAATGGCTGCTGGGGCCTTTAGTTCTCTACACTGCTACACATAGTTTTGTGATTTCTATAAAAGCAGGCTGATGATGACCCCCCCCCCCCAGAGAGCGTGTGTCCGTCTGAGGTTCCTGCTTGTTTAAAGCCAGATTTTCCTATAAGTAATACTTTGAGGAGTAGCTTCTAGACCTGTCTATATGTAAAGTACGCTGAGATCTGTCACTTTATCTGAAGGCTGACCCTTCACCTCATTACTGTTGGTCGCTGGTGACGATCAGTCTAATCTTGGAGCAGCAGCGTCAGTCTGAATAAGAGGAATCAGTGTGTTCGGTTCATAGATTACAGAGTTGGACTGGAGCTGTAATTCCTTCAGAGCAGCAGTCTGAACGAAAGCACAGGAAGAAAATCAGTTTTATGCATTTAAATGACGTCTTTATTATTCATAGATTCAACACTGTCTGACTGCTTTCTGAGTTCTCGTGTTATCATCTGTGTATTAGCACTTGTTTACATCATCTGTGGCTGCAAAGCAATTTTCCTTTGGAGAGATCACACACACACACACACACACACACACACACACACACTCACACACACACACACACACACACACACTCACACACACACTCCCTCCTCCTCTGTGTTTCCAGCTGCCGTTTCTTCTTCTCTGGATGTTTTTGGAGGGAGGAGCCTCCTCCCCCCTCCCACACAGAGGAAATCCTTCATTGACCCCCCCATCTCCCTCTCTCTCTCTCTCTCCCCGTCTCTCTCTCTCTCTCTTTCTCTCTGTGTGTCTCTCCCTCTCTCTCTCTCTCTTTCTCTCTGTCTCTCTGTCTCTCTCGCCCTCTATCTCTCTCTCTCTCTCTCTGTGTCTGTCTCTCCCTCTCTCTCTCTTTGTCTGTCTCTCTCTCTCTTTCTCTCTCTCTCTTTCTCTCTCTCTC
This sequence comes from Centropyge bicolor, assembly GCA_037975185.1. Taxonomy (NCBI): domain Eukaryota; kingdom Metazoa; phylum Chordata; class Actinopteri; family Pomacanthidae; genus Centropyge; species Centropyge bicolor. Next base: position 17,800 of record JBBMOC010000667.1, read on the forward strand.
TTTCTCTCTCTGTCTCTCTCGCCCCCTCTCTCTCTCTCTCTCTCTCTGTGTCTCTCTCTCTCGCTCTCTCTGCTGCTTCAGGAGGAACTCCGCTCAGTTTCTGGTCTCTGTGTCTCTCGTCTGCTGAGGATGGACGCTCGGATCTTCACCCTGCACGTCCTGACGCTCTGCTGCCTCATTCACGGTAAGATTCACACACACACACACACACACACACACACACAGCCTGTTCACTTGTTTCGCTCATGTGTCAGTCACTGATGTTGAGCAGCAGATTAAACAGAGGAATAGCTACAATAATCTAAAGTCACTGGAACATTACTGAAAACTAAATCAACCCATCAAAGGACAGAAAGAAAAAGAGAGAGAGAAAAAGGAAGAAATGTGTTCAGTAGTCACCAGACGGAAACATGGAAGCCACATTTTAAGATGATGATATATGTGATGTGATATAAAGCAGGAGGGAGGACAACATAACCACAAACTGTCTCAGACTCAGATTAAGGTTGAAAACAAGTTTCAATACAAATGTAAGGAAGAATTTTATCTCATTTCACAAAATCATCAAAATAAAACACGAGTGAATGTTTATTTCCATCAACTCCTGCTGTGAGAATCTGAGCTCATTGGTTTCAGGTTTACACCATGGCAGAAGAAGAGGTTTAGTAAAAGGCTGAATGTGAGGAAGGTCTGATGGAGACGAGTTCGGTCACCTCAGACTAACGTAAACCTCTCTTTCCCATGTTTCCTCTCATGTTCTCGATGTGCAAACTGACAAAGCACAGGTGGATGGAAACAGAAGCACAGCTCAGATCATCTGTTCCAGTTTCAGCTGTGAGACCGAAAACAAGCTCGCATCAAAAAAACCAAAAACTTTTTATAATAAATCAATTGAAACAAACTATTTTGATTAATCATTTCAGTCATTTTTCAATCAGAAATTTTCCCCTTGTCGTCACCACAGTTTCTCTTCACTTTAATGAACAGACAAGAAGCAGCTCAGGAATTCTGACGAACGCTCCACTGACAACCATCATTTAACCATCAACCATCAGTTCTTTACATTATTGAGTTAAAGATGGAGGATGGATGGATGGTGGATGGAAAGATGGATGGATGGTGGATAGATGGATGGATAATGGATGGATGAAAAGATGGATGGATGATGATGGATGGATAATGGATGGATGGATGGATGGATAATGGATGGAAAGATGGATGGATGGATGAATAATGGATGGAAAGTTGGATGGATGGATGGTGGCTAGATGGATGGATAATGGATGGATGATGGATGAAAAGATGGATGGATGGATGGATGAATGGTGGATGGATGGATGGCTGAATGGATAGATGGATGGATGGATGGAAAGATGGATGGATGGATGGATGGTGGCTAGATGGATGGATAATGAATGGATGATGGATGAAAAGATGGATGGATGGATAGATGGATGGCTGAATGGATAGATGGATGGATTGATGGATGGATGGATGGCTGAATGGATGGATGGATGGAAAGATGGATGTATGGTGGATAGATGGATGGATGGATAATGGATGGAAAGATGAATGGATGGATGGCTGAATGGATGGATGATGGATGGCTGAATGGATAGATGGATGGATGGATGGGTGGCTGGATGGATGGATGAATAATGGATGGAAAGATGGATGGATGGATGAATAATGGATGGAAAGATGGATGGATGGATGAATAATGGATGGAAAGATGGATGGATGAATAATGGATGGAAAGATGGATGGATGGATGGTGGCTAGATGGATGGATAATGGATGGATGATGGATGAAAAGATGGATGGATGGATGGATAATGGATGGTGGATAGATGGATGCTGAATGGATAGATGGATGGATGATGGATGGATGGATGGTGGATAGATGGATGGATGGATAATGGATGGAAAGATGAATGGATGGATGGCTGAATGGATGGATGATGGATGGCTGAATGGATGGATGGATGGATGGTGGATAGATGGATGGATGGATAATGGATGGAAAGATGGATGGATGGTGGATAGATGGATGGATGGATAATGGATGGAAAGATGAATGGATGGATGATGGATGGATGGATGTCTTGATGGATGGATGGATGGATGGGTGGTGGATAGATGGATGGATGGATAATGGATGGATGGATAATGGATGGAAAGATGAATGGATGGATGGCTGA
>JBBMOC010000668.1:0-23663 GCA_037975185.1 Centropyge bicolor
CTCTCATGCACTTGAATAACATAACGTCCATATTAAGATAGTTCTTTGATTAATCCTCGTCCAGCTCACCAGATAAATAATAAATAATAAATGATAAATATTTACTCTTTCAGGTCCCTGAGTGAGTTCCTGAAACAGAATGTGAAGTGACATTTCACAATTCAGTGTCAACATTTTGGACTTGCTGGCCAAAAACCAACCAAACAAAAAGAGCACTGCCTGACAAGGCTCATTCAGGATTTGAACCCAAAAGCAGGACACAGATGCAAAAAAGTTCAAAATAAAAGGCTTTATTAAACAATGTGCAAAACTCAAAATCACTCCAACGAGGTAAGTCAAAAACGTGAGGAAACGAAAAATCACTCAGGAAAACGAGAAACAAACAAACAAAGTAATGAACTTAACGTCGCTCTAGCAATGCTGACGAAAAATGAGGCAGAAAAAGAACAAGACAACGTGGTAGTAAAGGCTGGTAAACTAGACATGAGACGCATGGAAACAAGGCATGAGTTGACACGACAAACTGGCACAGGACAGGGGAAGACGCGGACATTATATACACAAGGTAGGGGATCAGGTGGAAACAATCAGGGCGGGGCAGACAATCACACCGGCGGGAAACACAGAAGGAAGGGCAAGGAACCTGAAACGAGAAGGGAGACGGTTACCAAAATAAAACAGGAAGAGACAAGACAACATGAAACAAGACAAAACTGAAAAAAGTAACTTAATGTTTTTTCTTAGATATGACACTGCCACTGTTGCTACTCTTGTTTTAAATGACATTATTTTGATAGAAAGAAAAACTGTGTAGCATTTTCTGTTGATCTTTTACAGTTGTCATGTCTAGGAAAATAATCTGATTATTTTACTGTCTTGTGTTTCATGTCGTCTTGTGAATTCCTGTTTTATTTTGAAACTAACCTCACCTCTAGTTTAAGGTAGCTTGCCCTTTCTTTTGTGTTTCCCACCGTTGTGATTGTCAGCCCCGCCCTGATTGTTTCCACCTGTTCCCCTTCCTTGTGTATTTAAGTCTGTGTCTCCCACATAGACTGTATAAAATATGGACGTAGTGTCCGTGACGTCACCCATAGGTTTCTGAAGAGCAAAAATGAAGCAAATCGTAGTGCGCAGCCATCTTGGTAGCCTACCTCCGGTTACTCCAAATATGGACAAAGAGGTGGAGCGAGGGCGGAGCTGAGGCGGGTCCTATGGGCCGGCTGAATGAACGCTATTGGCTGAAAAAAGCCGCTTTATTCCAAATAATCAAACTAGCTACGGCTAACCAGCTAGGTTAAATGCTAAATATCGTTGCTAGCCGGCTAACCCCACGACGATCTCTTTCCCAAACTCAGTGACTAGAATTAGCCGGAGTGACGCCCTTTAGACCGTCAGTGGCTAGTTGTCAATCAAAGTGGCGCCACTTAGATTGACAGCTATGAATTGTGCATAATGATGTATGCTGTATATTTTAAACGAGCGCCTTATAAAAAAATTTAAATGGTAGGTAGGTAGGTAGATACTTTATTCATCCCCTTGAGGAAATTCGCATATAAAATATGTTTTTTTCTGTCGTAAAATCTGACATTTTAACATGGGGCTCTAATTGACTCCCTTCTGCGGCCTGCTCTAGTGGTTATTCGAGGAACTGCAGCTTTTTTGCACTTCCGCATTGGCTTCATTTTTCAGCGCCGGAGGTTGCCGCTTGATCTCCCATTGTCTTGTCTCTGTTGAGTAAGTCTTTCTACGCCATTCATGTCAAGTCTTGTTGTTACCTTTGTCAAGTTTTCAGTTGTTACTTTGCCTTGTGGTTTTTTCTCTTCAGACTGATTTTTTTGTTTGTACTTTGTTCACGCTATTCTACCAGTTGTTTCCTCTTCGGAGTGATTTTGAGTTCGTACTTTGTTTTGCCTGTCTCTGTGTCGTACACCTGGGTTCAGAGTTGCTCCAGCCGTGTCAACAGTTGATCATGCTATGCCTTTAAATAGACTTTGAAATATCAAATTCGATCACTTGGTTTCAGAGTTACCTAATGGACAGAAATCAGTGTGTTGCTATTGGAGATGTTAAATCTGAATTTATCCAAATTGCAAATGGTGTCCCACAGGACTCAGCCCTGGGGCCTGTTCTGTTCACTCTTTACATAGACGATATTGCTTTGGCTCTTGTTTTTCAATTTTGCTTTCTGGGTGTACTATACATCTTCATGCCGACTGTAGTGACAATTTTCAAAGGGATAAAAATGACCACTTAGGTGATGAGAGCAGGAGAAGTATTTTGAGCACTCAAGCACTCACGGGTCTGTTCTTTGTGTTCATTTATTTCCACTTAGTTTCACAATATCCATAATTGTCTGAATCCATGATAACGAAAAGGTTCAAAAAGGTATAACTCAGGATCGAAACTATGCGGTCAAAAAACATTTGCCGTGACGCTCTTCATCACCTCCACAGAACAAAAGGACAATCAACCACCTGTGCGTCCGGCCATATAATTAAATACTCCGCCCATAACCAAGATAAATTCAAAGGAGAAAATAAATTTCTTTCCTTGATATTCATAACAGATTCGTATTCATCACACATTCACTGTAAAAACTGAACTTAATAAGGACCATTATAAAATGGCTTCTACTATTTCGTACTGTATCATGGACTACCTATATTCTGCTGTTATTGATGAGAACTTAAGTTTTAAATATCATGTGACTAAGCTGGCGAGCACATTAAGGAAGATGTTTTTTCCTCTGCATTGTAAAAGATTTCCTATTAAATAAATTTGCAGTAAATTTCGTTTCGTTCGTCTCCTTGTGATTTTGGACTTTTGCTTACTTTTCCTGGACCTCTTCTGTTTATTAAACTTTGGATTCCTGCCTGCTCCTCATTGCATTTGTTTGCTTGTGCTGGACTGCTGTAACTGGTTTTGACCCTTGCGTAGCCTGTTGTGTATGGCAGTTTTATTAATAATTCGTTGAACTGCGAATGGATGACTTAATGTCAGAGGAAGAGCCCCTCCAATCACTGTGACAACGGAGAGTGTTAAATTGCTGCAAAGATATATCAGACCATTTTTTGACACTGCATTGAACAGTCTGCCTCTTGACAGTTGGTACTATAGACTGCTTCTGTCATGGTGAATGAATTCAGTCTTGCATTGTGTTCTAACAGCATTGAAATATATTTCTTTTGTAAAAAATGTGCTAATGGTACAGAAAAATTCATTCTGAACTATCTATATGTCACTTCTCCATAAGGTGTACGTGCACAAAATATTGGTTTTACATACCCAACTCATATATCGTAGAGATGTAACCAATCGGCAACCTCCGGTGCTGAAAAATGAAGCCAATGCGGAAGTGCAAAAAAGCTGCAGTTCCTCGAATAACCACTAGAGCAGGCTGCAGAAGGGAGTCAATTACATTTGAGCCCCATGTTAAAATGTCCGATTTTACGACAGAAAAAAACATATTTACAGCCTGGTTCAAAACATGGCTCTAGTCTCATAAGCTGTTTTTCTACTCCATGACAACTCTGGGCGGGGGGCGAATTTTTTTATAAGGCGTTCGTTTAAAATATACAGCATACATCATTATGCACAATTCATAGCTGTCAATCTAAGTGGCGCCACTTTGATTGACAACTAGCCACTGACGGTCTAAAGGGCGTCACCTTGGCTAATTCTAGTCACTGAGTTTGGGAAAGAGATCGTCGTGGGGCTAGCCAGCTAGCAACGATATTTAGCATTTAACCTAGCTGGTTAGCCGTAGCTAGTTTGATTATTTGGAATAAAACGGCTTTTTTCAGCCAATAGCGTTCATTCGACCCGCCTCNACAGACACTACGTCCATATTTTATACAGTCTATGATCTGAACTCCTTATCTCTGATTGTAATGAGTTCTAATGGGCTGCTCTGTGAGCCCTCATCCAGCGCATTAAGTGATGAAGGAGCCTCTGGCCTCCAGCTCTTTTATCCATAATTCAATGAGGACAGCTGATAAAACCTGCTCGAGCTGGCGGCGGGAGCCTTAACCCTCACCATTATCTCACAGTGACCTTAGCTGATGCTGATCTGCCCTCATAGCCGATGCTGAGATGAGTGTGGAACAGCTGAAGGGCTGAGAGATGAATTTCCCCCCGAAGGCCGAGGAATTCAGATTTCTCATTTGAGGCATTGAGTTGATGTGCTTATCCACAGAGACTTACAATGAGGCAGCAGGTCTAGGTTCAGTGTCCTGCTCAAGGACATTTTGACAGGAAGAATGGCTGCTGATGGACACATATACTGGCTGCTGGAGGAATCTAATCAGTGACCTTTGTGTGACGGGCCGCCTGTATAACCACTCCTCTCAAGCATACAATTATTATAAATTATATATCTATGTTATTATGGGTATTATTCTGGATGACTCTGAACTGATTTATTCCATTACATTTAGCCTATATTGTCCTGGACTGTTTAGCTTCCAAAGACAAAATAGTAATGCCTTATTTCATTTCCATATTTCATTATTTACAAATTAAAAATGTAATTCCTAAGCTATAAAATGCACTATTGCTCAGTTCAGCTGAGTACAGTTCAACTATACTTGACCAAAAGCTTAGAGCTTAACTCAAGGTCCACTTACCAACTTTTTCTGGAAACTTTTACTGTTTCTTTTATATTTCATTTGTATCTACATATTGTTTGGCTTGTTTATTTTGTGAACAGGTTGTGGGACAAAAATTGTTCAATTTGATTAAAAACAATTTGACTAAGTGTTTTATAAGGACACATTTTGACCATAAAATAGTCGCTGTGAATTATTTATTCTGGCTTAGATGAATTGAGTTACTAAAACTCAAAAAAGTCAATGCAAATTGTTACATCAATTTTTTTAAGTAGCATGAAAGTTAAATAAAGAAGTTAGAATAATTTAAATGATATAAATTGGCAACTTAATATCACCACAAGCTCTGAGTTAAAATTAAGTTAGTTGAACTCAATTAAGCTTGTACAGGTCAAAACACATCGTGTTGGTTGTACTAAACTGTAAACTGCACGGCCTTGGATGGAGGGAGGAAGCTACAGTCACCCAGATCATCAGGGTGGTAAGTTTCCATCCTGGGCTTAAAACACTCCACTGTCTATGGAAGTGCACATTACTTTTAATTTCCTTGTTGTGAATATGGAGGCACACATTTCTCATTGTGAGCTTCAAGTCATCCATTTCATCCAGAACTGTCTAAATTCTGGCTCCATGACAGCTTGGCTGAGCCGGCGACAGCACGGAGGACAACATGACACAGTGATGGGAAGTAAGACAAAGATGGCTTGATTGGTATTCGGGGAAACAATTTAGTCCAGTCACCATCCCACAGCACACAACAGAAACATATTTGAGAAGCCTACAGTCGATGTGACAGCTCTTGGCATGGTGTTTTCAACATTTCTGTCAGCTCATACTTGCTTTTATCCTTGAGCAGAAGAAAAATCAATAACAACATAGAAACTTAAACTTTAGAGACATTGCCAAAAATTCCAATGGTGATTGTAACAAGTCAAGGCGGGGCTGAGCAATATGGCAAAAATATGATCACAATGTTTTCCATATTGATCCATACTGAACACGTGGAGCACAGCTTGGATTCAAATACATTTTGTGATAAAAGAATATCTTGAATAACCTCTATATTTAAACATCTCATCATCTCATCTCTATCCGTCTTTTAAAAAAACCAATCCAAGTTAGTTTGCCCTGTAACTTATTAAATTAATGTGAATGAAATTGGAGTGTTAATGGCAAGATGCTACTTGGTATACTATTGGCAACAAGCAAAAAAAAAACATTACGAGAAAATGGTTAAAAGCTGAACCTCCCACTATTGAAGAATGGATTGACATTATGCATGAGGTGTACATTATGGAAAGGTTGACATCTTCCCTGAAAGTACTCAAAGAGAAGTTTTACCAGATCTGGTCCAAATGGACTGAGTATGTAAAGCCAATAAGATGTGACTTTACTTGATTTCACCTGTAACTAGATACAGCTCTCTTCATCCACTTTTATCTCCATTATTTCTTCAAAGTGAAAAATGACCATAATTAGCACGCTCCCCTGTTCTGTTGTTCTTTTTCTTATTTCTTTTTTGTATTTTAGTGATGTCAAAAACATTGTAAAAGCAGCAAAGTTGCAGATAATGTAAACAATTATGCTTTGGAATTGTAATAATTTGCTTTTCAATTAAAATAAAAAGAAAATTAAAAAAAATTAATGTAAGTGCAGGGATGGTACCTTGTGAGGTGATGGAAAAGATTTGTTGTGCTTGCTGTATTTGTTGGCACTGACTGATGGCATGACATGTTGGCAACTATCCAGACGTGCGCGTGCCGGTAGGGTTGCCAAACATCCCGAAAAATACGGAATTGTCCTTTATTTGAAAATTAAATGTTGCGTCCTCTTTTGAACTAATACGGGACGCGATTTGTCCCGTATTTCATAAATGTCCCGTACACGTGTCTGTCACAAACACATTTCAACACTAAATGTAACAATAATGAACTAAATAAAACACAGGAAAGATTAAGGCCAGCTAAATCTGTGTGTCGGGGACCATATGCCGGGGACCCCGAGAGGACCCGCTGCGCTCTCTGCCAATCAAAAAGCGCTGTCACGGTTGCCTAGTTACAAACACTGGCGCCGCTACACGTGCATTTTAAAAATGGCTGGAGGCGGCAACTGCCCGTAGTGGGCGTGTTTTTTCTTCGTCATCACAACGTCTTGTTTCTGCCGTGTTGTTTCGGTGACAAAAGTCTTTCGAAAATTTTTGGTGGCCGAATTTTCGGTGCATCCCTAATAAATTTCATCCAGATTCTCTGCTGAGATCTTTATCGCCCAGTCTTAAATAACGGACGTGTTCAGGACAGTTGTGGTCAACACACGCCAATGAAAGTGGACAGAAATGGATGGATTCATAAAGGGATGGATGGATAGATGGATGGATGGTGTGCCAGTGGAAATGGACAACCGGGGGATCATTCTCTGAGGAAGCCAAAGAACAAACACAGTTCAAGGTCGTCTCATCCGAAGCTCTTGAGATACAGTACATCTTGCTGTTTGACAAGGCCTGAGTCTGATCTGAACCCAAATGCAGGACCATGAGACAAAAGTTTCAAAATAAAAGATCTTTCATGAAAAAAGGCAAAACTCAAAATCACTCTTAAGAGGAAAAAGCAATGGCAAAGTGCAGCTGAAAATCACTCTAGTGAGGAAACCACAAAAGGTAACGAACGAAAAATCACAGGAAAAACACGACATGAGTAAAGCAAAGTAACAACGCAAAATGCAAACCTGACGAAGAGCACACAGAACATGAAGCGTAGAATGACGGACTATACAGACACGACAAACTGGCACAGGACAAGGGAAGACGCAGACATTATATACACGAGGTAATGGGGAACACGTGGAGACAATCAGTGGCGGGAAACACAGGAGGAAGGGCAAGTTACCTGGAACGAAAGGGGAGACGGTTACCAAAATAAAACAGGAAGTGACGAGACAACATGAGACAAGACATAACGCAAGAAAGTAACTTTTTCATAGTCGTGACACTGCTGTTTGATGAAGCTACAGCGCTGCTCTTAGGCCTCACCACTGGCAGAACAAAAGTGAGATGATCTGACATGATTGCACAAACTGATGCGATAACATCCAGTGAGACAGACGCAGTGTCCTCTGTCAGCGCTGGGCTGGAGAGGTGACAGAGATAATTCCGCTCTGTCTCTCTGCGGGTTAGTGACCATGCAGCAGCACTGATATATTCTCCCATGCTGGAGACTGGGCCATGACCCAAAGGAAGGTTGCGAGATGACTAAAAATAGGTTCTTAATTATTCTGGAGAGCACTGCATCAGCAGTTAACAGCTATGGTAATTTGCCTCGCCAAATCCCTGAAATGTAAAATAGGCTAAATAAAACACTGCAGGCAAGAGGGACGAGTGAAAGAAAAATGCTTTGAATATAGGATAAAAAAAATTCTAAATAAAGGATAGTACATAATTAAACTGCAGGTACTAACTTTTTTCACTGGTAAATTAAGCCATTACGTCGCCTGGCTCAGCTTCTCTCCATCACTTTCTTACCCTTCTTCTTTGTCATTGCTAATGTTTCATTCTTCATCTCCTCCTCTTGTCTCTTTCTATTATCTGCTATGACCGTGTCCTCCTCCTCCTCCTCCTCCTCCTCCTGCTCCTCATTTACCAGAAGAGCATCCGTCACCACTTCTCCCCTGTCTTGTGTCATCTGTCCTTGTGTTTCTATTTTAATCGCATGGCCTCTTGCTATCTCTCTCACTCCCCGTTTCTTCCTTTCTCTCTCCCCGTCGCCCTTGTTTTCTCACCATAATCACTGCTTAGTTCGTGGTGCACATCAGCGCTCGGCTATAAAAAGTGCCTCGAGGCTGCGTTGCTTGTGTGTATTTACTCGTTTTGTGTGTGTCCTTCACCTTGATCGAAAAGAGCCCTGCAGTGTTCGCTGCCTCGCTGAAGACGACGCTGGGCTGACGGCACATTCCCCACAGGATCACCACAGATGTGTGTGTGCCTGTTTATTGGTGGGGTTGTGTTCTTGCCCATGAGGAGAACCAGACAAATATGCATAGAAGTGACCCCCCAGGCCACAGGTGTTGGAGTGCACCCACCTGTTCCCCTGCATGCATACGACCTCCTTGCTCAGATGATTCAGGTAACAGCTCATGCTTCATGTCATGCAGAGTCCAAGTCAGCCAGTCCAGGCTGAGCAGAGAGAATCAGTGTTTGGAATGTTATCAGCCTGCGAACTTGAATGAATTTTAGACTGGAAAAGCTGAAACGCCCTGAAAGTCTGGGTCTTGGTGCGTTTCAACATCACATCCAGCTGCAGTGTTTCTCCATGTTCAACTGATTCAGCTGCATTCTGCTTCAACACAATATTGTTTTGTGTGTTTGCACATATTAATTTTTCTTCTATTACACATTTATAACTCTAATCTAAATGATGCTTGATTTTATTCTGTGCTCTGTATTTCACTATACTGACACTTGCAATACAAAGTATATCATGTTTATGTGAATAAATTCAACTTTGGACTTTCTTAAAGGAATACCCGAAACATGATCAAATCCTCCCTGCCTGGAGGCGTGAAAGATGCCACTGAGAAGTGAGAAACACTGACCTGTAATAAAACTACACTGAAAAAAGCATCAGTCTCTCAACCTGCTCTAGCCAATCAGAGACATATGGCACTGGCATGTGTTGACCAATAAGTAACTAGAAAAGCACAGACCTGCACCAAGCAGCACAGTTCCTCCAGCTTATTGTGACTTACACCCCGAAATATTAGTCCTACCTTTGATTTATCTATTTCAATGGATTCCTGGACCATAAAAACAGACCCTTAGCAATTGGAATCACATTGATATCATTTTTAGTTTAATAGTTATACCTGAATATCAACATTTCCATAATGGTGGTTTTCTGGATCACCTCCAAAATTTGATCATTCGTTCTGTGTCCCAGATAGGACTTAGGATTTCATCAATATCTGTCCATAACTTTTTGAGTTATGTTGCAAACAAACAAACAAACAGACAAACCAACGCCAGCAAAAACATAACCTCCTTGGCGGAGGTAAAAAGAAAGCAATCTAGAAACAGTTCTTCCTAGAAAATGAAGAGAAAGTGAGAGTCTATATAAAATAATATCAGCCATAATATTGTTTTTCAAATTTTTAACTTTAAAATAGTGATATCATATCAAATACTGGACTTAAAACTTTTGGACCCTTCCTGTCCGTGTCAACAAGTCCACCACATTTTACGACAAAATACATCGTTTGTAATTGCCCTTTTTGTCACTCTTCTTGGAGGGACAGGCTTGTCCATTTGCATCCCTAATTTTATGGCCATGCCAAAAGTATGCACCTGGACAAATCCTCATACAAAGACGCCCAATCCAAAAGAGAAGTGTATGCATGTGCACGGCCTAGCAGATGCTCTCAGATCTTTAAGTGATGGCATTATGCACTGAGCCTCTTTCAGCTGAACGTCTACTGATCTGAATCCATGATACCAAGCCAAAATCTTTACATACATCATGCTGAGACAGATGCAGCAGAGAAAATGCATGTGAGGACAAAATGTCACATATGAACACAGACAACTTGTCGACTTCCAATTATGGCCTCATCATTTTTTAAAAGTATCTACCTACCTAAAAAAAAAAATGCACCTCAAAGTCTGTTTACTGTGTTTTTGAAATCTTTTGTGTTTTTTCAATCCTGTTGTGCTTTTTAAAAAATTCTACTGTGTTTTTTTTTTTTAAATTGCTCGTCAGTAGAAGTACTTTGCCCTGACACTTAAACTGCATTTTTTCAAACGAAGTATGCTGGAACATGGAAATTTCCCCATGGGGATGAATAAAGTATCTACCTACCTACCTACCCTCAATAACTTTCAAATGTATATTTGGTCAGGAACTATTTTCCATTCACAAATAGTGTGTGTTAATACTTCTAATTACATGTCTTTAATAGAGTTGAATGAATGGGCCTGATAGTCACTGTGGCATAAATGACCTTTTAACAGCCATTTCTGCACAGAGAAATGAGTGCATGCCTTTCTACACCTTTCTCCACATGCACGCAGCAGCTGGGGCAGCGAAGGGTTAAGGAACGAGCTAAAGGCTATCTCACAGATGAGGACAAGAGTGTAGCTACACATTCATTCCATGTGAACCAGCGTCCTTCACCAGATAAGCTAATGAAGATGATGTGGAGAAGCTGACGGCCAAACAGCCCTGGAAGCTACAACCGAAAGCATTGAACATTTCCCCCGAGTGAGCAGTAAGGCAACACCTGTCACTCCTAAATGATCACCTTCCCCTGCGCTGTCTCTAGCCATTACTGTTACTGTCACCAACACACAAATGTTGCCTCATCATTAAACACGGTTTTTGTGTGTTTCTGAGAGCAGGTGTTTTGTGCAAAGCTGCAAGCAGCGCTGTCTGTTCTCAGGAGAAGCATTAAGGAACAAATATTTTCTTCAACAACTGCAATACCAGAGGGAGGACTGGCAAACAGCTGCTTGAGAGGGTAGTTAGACAAAGCATCATCAGATAATGAAACCATCCTTCTGACTGACCACACACACACCAGAGTACCCACACTCACAGTCAAGGACACTTAGTTTTAGCAATCGTGAGCGCAGAGTGTGTTGATGGAGCTCTGAAGCACACCAGCCAATCACATTCAGTAACACTCCTCTCATGTTCACCTAAATGGATAACTACATCCAGAACCAGAATGGGAAGAGCTCCCAGTTCTCTTGATATTAACCCTCCTATTATCCTTGGGGTCAATTTGACCCGAATCAATGTTTAAAGGGGGGGGGGGGGTAGATCTATATCACCAATATAGATCATTCTGTGAGAATCATGAATGTGCACCCCAAATTAGAAAAGATTTGGATGAAAGATTTTCAATATACACTCACTCTAAAACTGAAAGTTTGACCTGATGGTGGCGCTGCAGGAAACGTCATATCATCACCAAAACCAACAGGGTTCATACTCTTGTGGTCACTAAGGTTGTCAGTAAATTTGAGAAGATTTGGAAGAAAACCTTTCAAGATAAATTAATTCAAATTTTGGCCTGTTGGGCCTGTTTGTCCCGATGGTGGCGCTAGAGGAAAGGTCAAGATTTCATTATCAAGGGGTTATTTATGTTTTCAACAAATACAGAAAGTGGCTAACACAAAAAAATGGTCAATAATAATCTGCAAATCATTTTTTTGGAGGGAAATATCCATGGGGTCAAATTGACCCCATGGGTGAAAAGTAATATTTGAGGATAATAGGAGGGTTAAAGGAATAGTTCCTCATTTTGAGAACTATCCCTTCTTGTAGAGAGTTAGGTGAGAAGATTTATACCACTGTCATGTCTGTACATAAGTCTGCAATTATGAGATACTACCAGCAGCCCGTTAGCTTAGCTTGGCACAAAGACTGGAAACAGGCAGAAAGAGTTAGCTGGGCTCGGTCCAAAGCTAACACAACCTGCCCAGCACCTAAAGCTCACAGTTTAACATGTCAGACCTTGATATGTGAAGTCATACAACAGACAAGGTATAAAAAAAACACCATGTTGGATTTACGGGGACTAGTTCTACTTTTGCTAACTTGAGTAGAGTTGCAGCTGGAAACCAAAACAAACAGGTAAAAGAGGCTAAAAAGCTTTGCATGGCTAAGCATAATTCTTTATGGGTTTCTCACCACAACTAATACTTTTCGCATAATTTCGACAAATTTTTAAATAATCTTTAATTTGTTCAATGTCCTGAATTTCAGTGAAATCGTTGAATTGATGCGCTGACGTCACGCACGCAAAGGAAGAAGAAAGAGGCGTACTCTGCTCCTGCGCTTTGTGCGTAAAGCCGATAAAACTAGCTTGGAGCTGTATGTGGATACGCGAGGCTGTATCTCCGTCATGGATTGGTTGATTCCAGTGATTGACACTTCCTTTGAAGTGTTAGAGCCAATAGTATACCGGGATAGCTGCCAAAGTGAGACTGACAGCACTGTTAGCCAATTAGAAGCCCCAGAAGGCAACTAGGGCGCCAGCTTGCCTTGCGCCCTGGCCAATCCCGTGAAATTCGGTTTGAGGGGTTGTTTGTCCGTTTTGGATAAAATACCACAACACTAGAGCCAGAAATATGGCGAGTGGGTTGACTTGGTGGCGCTGTATTAATTTCTATATTTGATCATTCATTCAGCTGGCGTTTGAGCTGTGTTTGGTGCATGTAAAAATGGCTTATATATTCTTGTAGTCCAGGTTCTGCTGTTTAATTTGATGTGCAGCATTACTAGCCCCAATTGGGTGAACCTCGGGCAAAAATATGTTTTATCCGATTACTCGATTTTCAGTAGAATACTGGATTACTAAAATATTCAATAGCTGCAGCCCTAATTGATTTCATTATTGATTCAGCTGCTAATTATTTGTAATAAAAGAAAATACATAAATACATTTCCATTTAGAGTTTTTTCAATCTCACTGTGATGCCTTCATTTTTCTTGTTTTGTCTGCCCAACAGTCCAAAACTTTGCAGTATTTAATATACTGTGATATATGACAAAGAAAATCAGCAAATCCAAGAAGCTCAAACCAGACAATATTTGGCATTGTTGCCTAAAAACAGACTGACAGGATTTATTGACTGCAGCTCCAGTGTGATCCTTTGAGAGCCTTGAGTTAGAGAAAGCATTTTTAAATATTGAACAGTTGTGTATAATCTTTTAACTGCAGAATATTAACATGTTTTGTACCTGTTCACGGATCAGTACACTGATTAGTAAACATTTTCCACCACACACTGTCCCTTTTGTAATAGAAATTCATAACTTTGCCTCCATCATTAGTCATGTGCGTGTGGGCGTAGCAGCCGCTGGCCACAGCTCCAGCCTGTGTCAGCAGTCTCGTGTTGTTTGTTTTTCAGCCTTTCCTGCTTTCTCTCTGTTGTTACATTTAATGTCTGCTCTGTACTCGGATCTGTGAACACTCTCTGAACACATTATCACCATCAGTGACCGTCTCTCTCGCTCTGCCGCTCTGCTGTTGTTTGCCTCACTCATGACTTTTCCACAACAATCTGTCAGTTCTCATTCACCAGGCTTCCTGTTTGAATAAACATGGCAAGGTCACACCCACTCGGTTTCAAACCTCCTGGTTATCAAGCAGTGGCTATGCTGTGGCTGAAGTGCCTCTGAGCAACACACATGAATCCCTGACCTCTGACCTCTCTGTGACGACAGGGGAACCAACACCTACCAAAAACTAAGTCATTCTGACAGTTGATGCAGTCGTGTATTATCAAAATTCATGAATCTGACATAAGCAAGTGATAAAGAAATGTTGTCCCAGCAGGACTGTACACTACTGCAAACAAATCACAATCAACGGGAGTGATGAGAGAGAATATAAAATATTAGAATTTCTTATGAGCCAGCCTCCCTAATTTGAAGTTTGACAGTTTTTTACAGAGGCCTAAGCAAGGTCAAATAAGAATCTTCAACAGGTCTAGAGACATGCTTGCAGTTACATGAGGCTGTACGGAGGCACAGGGGTGCTCTGAGCTAAATGCTAACACGCTCACATGTATATAACAGGTATAATGTTTACTATGTTCCTCATCTAAGGTATGTTAGCGTGCTAACATTTGCACAAACTACAAAGCACAGCAGGGCCTGATGGGTACGTCTTTCGTTTTCCAGGTGTTTGGTCATAAAGTATTGGACAAATGGCACTAGAAGAAAAGTCAGGAGATCATAAGTCATTACAATGCATCGCCCTTGGACTATGAATGAGAGGCCAATGTGGCTAGTTGGCAAAAAATAAGAGGATGTGAGTCAGTGTCATTGGTGATAAAAAAAAACACACCTATATATGCAAGCTGAAATTCAACTGATGTTTATGAGCTTGAGGTGGATGGTATCATCAGACATGATATGACTGTATAATTTCCAAATAACGGCCTACTCGCTTATTAGTTTCAGTGCTATGTGGGGAAATTTGAAGCTTATGTATAATCACAATAACAACAAATAGTGGAGAATGACAACTGACTACATGACCAGGACGTAGTATGATTCCTTCCTATGACAACTTTGGCTGACTAAGTTAGCAGTATCAGCACATTTGTCAGCCATTAAGAAACAAGTTGCAGACAAACTCCAGGACAGACATGCCAAAGATCTGTTTGAGGCAGTTTAGAAACACCAGAGAGGACTGTCAGTTTTATATTTTCTGCTGGAATTTGTCCCATTCAGGGCACAATTTGGTCACAATTACTTAAATAAATAAATAGGGATCCTCATTAATAATGTTGTTAATGTGTTAATGTAACATATCAACTAATAGCATTATTATATTAGCTATTTGTATCTGCCTCAAAAATACGGTCTGAATAGAAAAGTCTAACATTTGATTGAGCTATCAAGAGTAAAGAAAGATTACACATCTGCTCACACATCTGTTGTCAGCATTCAGTTGTGGATAGTTTTCACGACTCATGTTGATATACACTATTATGTACTTTGATACACAGTCCTACTTTGGTCACCAAGCCCATGCTCTCTGTCACTGTTCGCAGGTCAGTGATGAGGAAATCTCAGGCCTATGCATTGCACTCTATTACTGCATCTTCCATTCAATTATACAGCAAAAAGAAAAAAGGAGGCTAATAGTCTTGCTGTTTTTTTGGTTCTGTTTCAATCCACTTTTGCATGAGCAAGCCTCAGTCTGGCTCATTTCCCCTCATTTAGAAACACTGTGTGGGCTGTCCTCTTCTTCTCATGCAATATAATATCATTTAGAAGACAATCCCACCCTGTTCTGGATGCTGGCCTGGCTCCTCCAGAGCAGACCCGGCCTCCTGGAGGACACTGCCTGACGCTCTGTTTTCCCACTGCCAACCACAACTTTTACATCACCTCCTCACATCCTCAGCCACACTGCACACCTCCAGCTCCACCGCCAAGGAAGTACGAGTCCTACAAAGCAGAGCAACAAGTTCCAAGTTTGTGTGTGTGTGTGTGTGTGTGTGTGTGTGTGTGTGTTTGGCTTGGTGTCATCTGAATTCCTTTAATACCTCAAGGTGGATTTGCATCAAAGCGGTGTGGTGGACGGGGATGAGCTGGTACAAAATCACTGTGCAGGATGCTCCTCATGCTCCAACTCATGATGTAAATACTTGGAGCAGGAGTGGAGAACATGGAGAAGCCCTGTGATCTACTCTGCCACTAGTTTATTTACACTTGATGCAGTTTTCTGCCTCACAGCCGCTAAAACTCTTCAGTTTCATGGAATGTGTGGTGTGTATATGTAAAGTTCACTACGAGGCTGCAACAGCTGCTTTCCATAAGGGGACAGCTGGATGACGTCATGGCACGTTCACACAGCCTGGATGCGATAGTTCGCAGGCGGACCGTGTCACCGGGCTGATGCGGGCCAGGCTGCGGCTGAACTCCCGTCAAGTGTTTGTTTTGGGGGAAGAACTTACTTGAAGGTGAGGATGCACAGCGGTCTGTAGGACTTGTGGCTCGTGTTGTCCGCCATCCTCTTGCCCCAGAAGTCGTTGCTGAAGATGTTCCTGAGGCTGGAGCCCGGTCGGACGTCCGGGTTGTTGATGATAGCCCACACGTCGTCGTGCACCAGCTCCCCGCGGAGAGAGTTGCTGTAGCACAGGGCGCACAGCGCGGTCAGCACGGCGCAGCGACCCGCAGCCCACACCGCCTCCGGACGCACGCTCATCCGCGGCCGCTGGCGGGCTTTCCTCTCCCGTCCCGGCGCTGTCATGTCGGGCCTGGCTTCTCCCGCGGCTCCGCTGGGCTGAGGATGAAGCTGGGGACACCGGAGGACACGTCCATTCCTCCTGGCAGGTAACGGCTGTGTGGACCGTGGACTGCGGGGACCGTGTGCATGTGTGGTGCTGCTTTCAGGTGCAGTCGGGAAATGTTGGAAGCTTGTGTTCTGAAGTTATATTGTTGTCGTTTCTATGCAAATAGAGAATTGGATATTAAACCGTCTTGAGTGTATTGTCTGGATGAACGTTTGAATGATTCATTTATTATGCATCTGTCTTAATATACCAATTTAATGCGCAAGGAAATTCATTCTTGACCTTGAAAAGAATCGTTTGACAGGAAGTACAATTTTAACTCACTTGGCTTGTCAGTTTTCAACTGTATTGCATGGTCTGGAAAAGTTCAGGGAAAAGTTGCTAATTATTTTTATTTATTTATTTATTTATTTATTTGGATTGTGGCAAGGTAACAAAATTAGCATGACACAAAAAATATAAATGAACCTGGACCTTGGACATAAACTTAGGTTATATTTGGTCATCAGCTTGGTGAAGGGTTTCCTAACAGCATTAACATATTGACATTGACATGTTGACATAAAAAACAACGCTTATATATGTACAGTAAGAATACACAGGCACGAAAAGATTTCTCTGAAGAAAGAAATTAAGCCTGGATAGCTCCAATTATGCTAACAGAAAAGGCCTAATGAAACGTCCACATATGACGGGCACAAATTTAGAATCAATGGTATCAGATATGACTGGCAAAAGACTAATTGTTCTTGACAAGCCCCGTGTACTTGTGAGAATAATGAAAGGAAGGGAGGGACGAATGTTTGGGTAGGTTATAATGTCAGAATTACTTAAAAACGAATATTGGACAAAAAGCACGGTTGAGCCACAAGCATTGGATGTACGAGCTTATGTGAGGTACTAGAACGCGACATCAGCTCTGAGAACCCGCCTGCGGACGCATGCGCAGCAGGACGCTGCCTCTCCGGGCCGACAGAAACATCAGCTGGAGAAAATCAATGGTGCTCGGCGGAAGCTGCACGAGCGCATGATTGCGATGGCACAGAGTTGACCTTTACCTCTTCACGGAGACTCATTATGAACTAACGAGTGCGTTAGAGGAGGCAGAGGCTGTGACAGTGACCGCAGAGCGAGGAGGCACATCACTGCTGTAGAGGTGCACAGAGGCTAAACATGAGCAAGGTTTAAGATCAGCTCTAAGCTTCAAGGTCCCCTCCAGACATGTTTTAAGACAAAGCAAAGAATTTATCTGATCCAGTTTTTCATCAAAAAAGTTAATTGACTCACTTATAAATTCTTTCAAATAAAAAAGTATATATAGATTATATTACCTATTTCTCTCCTACATCCCTGAAAGTCTCCTTCTCAGTGTTTTTGACCTGGAGGCTTCAAGTTTCTGCATCACACGTGTGCAGCTTACCTACTGGACCATGATTGGCTCCAAACTTGTGATGTCACTAAATCCTGCTGGTACCCTCAAGTCTCAGAGAAACTTGCCTCCTGGGAAAACAACTTGGCCCTAAAGCAGAAAAAGTGCACATTAAAAAGTTGAATTTATTCTCATTATGCAGTGGACAGATGTGAAAGTTGAAATAATGAGGAAACCCTAAATAAAATGCAAAAATAGCAGCAGGCTTGAATCAACATCTCTTTGACACAGTTTCACAAAGATAGTTTGTGGTGCATTCAGTTGTACAGGTGTACCCACAGACTGCATAAAATGGACTCCCAGCTAATCATAAAAATGGCAGGGCATGGTGGTGGTGGTCAAATTTTATGTTACTGTATAGCCTTAATAACCAACTCCAGCTCAACCAATAACATATTGGAACGTGAAGGTTAACATTATTTCTGGAACCATGCTGAAATGTGACATTAATATTTTGAATTTACACACACCCTAATTACTTTGCATATGGTTCACCACTTTTTGATGTACTGTAGTCAAGTCTATCATAACATTATGTCAAGGATACATTACCCATATGGCAAGTTTAAGATTGCATAACATTAGCTAATTAATGTGGTAGATCTTTATTTTCCAACCAGCAGATGCATTTTGTTCAAAATAATTAACATCCTAAATTATAACACTTCTCTGTTATGCTTTGACTTTAGTGCAGCAGGTTTAATAACTGTGGCTAGCATACGTTCCTGTTAGCATCGTTAAAATAGATTGACCTCCACTGTCTCCCCCCAGGGTAACCTGCCGCGGACAAACAGCAACAATACATACCTAAAACACTGGACAGACATCCCACACCAAGATACCACTGGGATACTGGGAAGCTCAGCCTTTTTTTGGAGTCTGTTAGTACAGTTAACCGCAGAGCAAGCTATTTTATTTGTCCACTATTTGCATGAAAAATTCTCCAAAAGGTTGATGCCGAGCAGACGGCCACTGATTAGCTGTTACTCAGGAGCAAAACTGTTCTTTGCACCACACTGTAAACGTGTAGTTCTGCTGTAAATTTGAGCATTTTAATATTGGAGTCTATGGAGATTGACTCATTTTGGAGCCAGCCTCAAGTGGCCATTTGAGGAGCTGCAGTTTTGGCATTTCTGCACTGGATCTTACTTCCTCTGATGTGCATTTACCTCCTTCACTCTTATTGCATTTGGGTTTTTTTTCCTGGGAATTGTGATTCTATTAAGGTCACAAAGCAAAAGAGAGAGAGGTCTGATAGAGAGACCTAGAGAAAGAGTGGGTGTGAGAGGGAGAGCCTGAGGGCAGACAGCAGGGAGTCAGTCAACAACATGCTAAACATCTGGTGTGTCCCCTCGCCGCCTGACCAACTCATTGCGATTCCTGTTGCGTGGTGGCCAGCTGGTCACTGAGCGCTGGGCCTCACGCTCTGAATCAGAGCTCATTTCAGTCCGAGCCACAACAGCACACTGCAGCCAGCTGCTGGCTCTGAAGACAAACTGACCGTCTGTCTTACTGCTGACTGAGAGATGAAAGTGAGGCCGGTCACTGCTGCGCTCTGTGGTGCATGTTAACAGAGCTCTCCATCACCTCTGGATACATGACTATATGAAGTTATTACCAGCTATGCAGCCCTGCAGAACATTTTGGCCTCTTTTAACTTTAAATTGTTTTATAGTAAGGTTCAGTTTCTAGTCTTTGCCTGGTTTCCAACCACTAAACTGCTTCTCATATCTTCAGTTTTTTTAGCAATTCAAGTCTTTGTAGGTGGAATTTAATAAACTGACATGAGCACTTCTACAAAGCCAGTGATGGATTGTGTTGTAAATATGACAGAAATTATGGCATTTTTGTCTAAGGTTGTGGATAAAACAAGAAGATCTGGTTGATGTTTCTACTCTGGATCTAGACCTTGACAAGAAGATCTGGACATGGCTCGGAATATTTGTTTATCCAGGAAAGACACAGAAAAAACAGAGACATTTGTGCAGGAAACTCACTTCTCTGTTGATATTTCACTTGTCATAGAAGCAGTGGTGTGTGTGTGTGTGTGTGTGTGTGTGTGTGTGTGTGTGAAGATGAGAGGGACTGGTCGTAGCAGCTGGGTCAGCAAGTACATGAGGGCCACTGGAGCGATACGGACTGACAGACTGCCTGCTATCCATGACTGCTGCTAGTACAAGCCACTGCTCTGCCACACACACACACACACACACACACACACACACACACACCATCTCTCAGTGGCAATATGTGTACCCATATGTTTCTCATTTCTTACTTTTCTTCACATCTGTCTTTTTCTGTCGCTCATACTCTCACTTGGAGAACTTGCTAATAGTGAGTTATGGGGGGGAGCGGGGGGGTATTGGAAGGGCTGGACATGGTTACAGGGAAAATGCTTATTTCTGGGTGTTGTGCAAATATGACAGGGAAACAAAACAACCAGCCTCCACATGTGCTGATGAACTGAACACTGTCTCTAAATGGCATGTGAACTCATTGTCCAGGTATTTGTACTTGTTACACCCACAGACTGTATAAAATATGGACGTAGTGTCCGTGACGTCACCCATAGGTTTCTGAAGAGCAAAAATGAAGCAAATCGTAGTGTGCAGCCATCTTGGTAGCCTACCTCCGGTTACTCCAAATATGGACAAAGAGGTGGAGCGAGGGCGGAGCTGAGGCGGGTCCTATGGGCCGGCTGAATGAACGCTATTGGCTGAAAAAAGCCACTGAAAAAAGCCGCTTTATTCCAAATAATCAAACTAGCTACGGCTAACCAGCTAGGTTAAATGCTAAATATCGTTGCTAGCCGGCTAACCCCACGACGATCTCTTTCCCAAACTCAGTGACTAGAATTAGCCGGGGTGACGCCCTTTAGACCGTCAGTGGCTAGTTGTCAATCAAAGTGGCGCCACTTAGATTGACAGCTATGAATTGTGCATAATGATGTATGCTGTATATTTTAAACGAACGCCTTATAAAAAAATCCCCCCCCCCCAGAGTTGTCATGGAGTAGAAAAACAGCTTATGAGACTAGAGCCATGTTTTGAACCAGACTGTAAATATGTTTTTTTCTGTCGTAAAATCGGACATTTTAACATGGGGCTCAAATGTAATTGACTCCCTTCTGCGGCCTGCTCTAGCTGTTATTCGAGGAACTACAGCTTTTTTGCACTTCCGCATTGGCTTCATTTTTCAGCACCGGAGGTTGCCGCTTGGTTACACCTCTACGGTATATGAGTTGGGTATGTAAAACCAATATTTTGTACACGTACACCTAATGGAGAAGTGACATATAGATAGTTCAGAATGAATATTTCTGTACCATGAGCACTTTTTTTACAAAAGAAATGTCTCGTGCTAAATACATTTCAATGCTGTTAGAACACAATGCAAGACTGCATTCATTCACCATGACAGTAGCAGTCTATAGTACCAACTGTCAAGAGGCAGACTGTTCAATGCAGTGTCAAAAAATGGTCTGATATATCTTTGCAGCAATTTAACACTCTCCGTTGTCACAGTGATTGGAGGGGCTCTTCCTCTGACATTAAGTCATCCATTCGCAGTTCAACGATTTATTAATAAAACTGCCATACACAACAGGCTACGCAAGGGTCAAAACCAGTTACAGCAGTCCAGCACAAGCAAACAAATGCAATGAGGAGCAGGCAGGAATCCAAAGTTCAATAAACAGAAGAGGTCCAGGAAAAGTAAGCAAAAGTCCAAAATCACAAAACGAAACGAAAATTTACTGCAAATTTATTTAATAGGAAATCTTTTACAATGCAGAGGAAAAAACATCGTCCTTAATGTGCTCGCCAGTTTAGTCACATGATATTTAAAACTTAAGTTCTCATCAATATCAGCAGAATATAGGTAGTCCATGATACAGTAATACAGAAATAGTGTTGTCGGTGTAGAAGCCATTTTATAATGGTCCTTATTAAGTTTTTACAGTGAATGTGTTATGAATATCAAGGAAAGAAATTTACTTTCTCCTGTTTTGAATTTATCTTGGTTATGGGCGGAGTATTTAACTACATGGCCGGACGCACAGGTGGTTGATTGTCCCTTTGTTCTGTGGAGGTGATGAAGAGCGTCACGGCAAATGTTTTTTGACCGCATTGTTTCGATCCTGAGTTATACCTTTTTGAACCTTTTTGTTATTATGGATTCAGACAATTATGGATATTGTGAAACAAAGTGGAAATAAATGAACACAAAGAACAGACCCGTGAGTGCTTGAGTGCTCAAAATACTTCTACTACTATCATCACCTAAGTGGTAATTTTTATCCCTTTGAAAATTGTCACTACAGTCGGCATAAAGATGTATAGTACACCCAGAAAGCAAAAATCGAAAAACAAGAGCCAAAGCAGTATCGTCTATGTAAAGAGTGAACAGAACAGGCCCCAGGGCAGAGTCCTGTGGGACACCATTTGCAATTTGGATAAATTCAGATTTAACATCTCCAATAGCAACATGCTAATTTCTGTCCATGAGGTAGCTCTGTGCATGACCCAGAGACAGGCGCCTTCAAAATAAAGGCGTTTATTAAAAGTATCAACACAAAATCACTCGTTATGAGGAAGCAAGGGCAGTCAAAAGGCAAAACAAAGTACGAACTCAAAATCACTCCGAAGAGGAAACAACTGGTAGAATAGCGTGAACAAAGTACAAACAAAAAATCACTCCGAAGAGGAAAAACCACAAGGCAAAGTAACAACTGAAAACTTGACAAAGGTAACAACGAGACTTGACATGAATGGCGTAGAAAGACTTACTCAACAGAGACAAGACAATGGGAGACACAGAGTTAATACACTAGGAAGGAGAACAGGTGGAAACAATCAGGGCGGGGCTGACAATCACAACAGTGAGAAACACAAAAGGAAGGGCAAGCTACCTGAAACTAGAGGTGAGGTTAGTTTCAAAATAAAACAGGAAATCACAAGACAACATGAAACACAAGACAAGACAGTAAGATAATCAGATTATTTTCCTAGACATGACAACTGTAAAAGATCAACAAAAAAATGCTACACAGTTTTTCTTTCTATCCAAATAATGTCATTTAAAACAAGAGCAGCAACAGTGGCAGTGTCATATCTAAGAAAAAACGTTAAGTTACTTTTTTCTTGTTTCATGTTGTCTTGTCTCTTCCTGTTTTATTTTGGTAACTGTTTCCCTTCTCGTTTCAGGTTGCTTGCCCTTCCTTCTGTGTTTCCCGCCGGTGTGATTGTCTGCCCCGCCCTGATTGTTTCCACCTGATCCTTGTGTATTTAATGTCCGCGTCTTCCCCTGTCCTGTGCCAGTTTGTCGTGTCAACTCGTGCCTTGTTTCCATGCGTCTCATGTCAAGTATACCAGCCTTTGCTTCCACGTTGTCTTGTTCTTTTTCTGCCTCGTTTTTCCTCAGCATTGCTAGAGCGACTTTAAGTTCATTACTTTGTTTGTTTCTCGTTTTCCTCAGCAGAGTGATTTTTTGTTTCCTCACGTTTTTTGACTTACCTAGTTGGAGTGATTTTGAGTTTTGCACTTTGTTTAATAAAGACTTTTATTTTGAACTTTTTGCATCCGTGTCCTGCTTTTGGGTTCAAATCCTGACTGAGCCTTGTCAGGCAGTGCTTTTTTTGTTTGTTGGTTTTTGGCCAGCAAGTCAAAAATGTTGACACTGAATTGTGAAATGTCACTTCATGTTCTGTTTATAAGCTCCAAGAGTAAAGAGTAAATATTTATCATTTATTATTTATCTGGTGACGAGGACTTAATAAAGAACTATCTTAATATGGACGTTATGTTATTCAAGTGCATGAGAG